>CAUYQG010041918.1:0-43293 GCA_963574415.1 Tarsius wallacei | reverse complement strand
CACACACACACACACTAGTTTGATCACATGAAGAAAATAAGGAGGACTAGTAGATACTTGGAAAAAGCTATCTAGATAACTGTTGTTAATTCTCATATCCACTGAGAACCACTAGTCTAACATTTCAAGGACTCTGTGTCTCTAACACGGTGCGGCAGTAAGATGGAAATTTTTTGTGTACAGTTTCCTGCCTTCTGATTTTCTCCAGCTCCTTTCAGCTGCCTAGAACCCCATGCTATTAACATACTTGCTTAAAGTTACTGTGTGAATTTCAGTCTGATAGAATACTCAATTTTTTAACCTGGATATTGTTCTAAAAGTGGTTGGAGATTTGTAACTCAGTCTTAGCCCTTCGATGTTTACCTAGTGCTGCTCATGATCAGTCCAAATGAAGTTGTTTCCCATGAAGATAAACTACTCTAATCAGTTTCAATGTAATAGTTAACCCCTCAGGCCAGAGCATATGGTTGTCATTGTGCAGCTGTGCTGATAGAATAGAATGAATCTTCTGAATGTTTGTCCCATTTTTATGTAATTGCTGACCACCCATTATCTGGAATAATCCATTTTTTCTTTCCTTCTTATTTTCTAAGGAACAAAAGCTACCTCCTCCCCTTTCCTTCTTGCAACAGTTTGACAAAAAGCAAAAGGTGAAGACTAAGAACGCCTTGCAGGTCTAATGTCTACCACAGTGCTTGAGCTGCAGTTGTTCCCCCTCGCCTGACTGTTTTCAAATATTTCTGCAAAAAAGCCATTTTTAAAAAACAAGATGTTGCACACAAAGCCCAAATAAATCACAATCTTCAAGGACAAGGCATTGCAAAATGGCTTACACCCCCAAATGGGAACAGATATGGTTGGAAATTAAAACAATCTTTTTTATTTTAAGTGGAAATGCTAGCAGATGTCGCAAGAAGCATATGGAACTCACCACAGACAAATAGAGAACACTTTTTTGCGTGTGGAAGTAGAGCAGAGGGAATGTCCACCTCTGACTGTAAGGGGAACAATTAGCCCACATGGTCTGGGATGGCAGGAAGGAGTTTGCTGAGTCCAGTGTCTTGCCTTCATGAAACAGCATTTGCAATCTTGATTCAGTAATTTAAGTATTTCTTGTCAGGTAGTTTCAAAACACTATTCACAATTATATTTATTTCACAGGGCACTGATCCCGGATATTTTTTCTTTTTTTTGAGTCGGAGCCTCACTCTGTCACCCAGGCTGGAGTGCAGGGGCACACTCACGGCCACTGCAGCCATGACCTGCTGAGCTCAGGTGATCCTTCTGCCTCAGCCTTCCAAGTAGCTGAAACTACAGGCATGTGCTACCACACCCAGCTTATTTTTTTATTTATTGTAGTTGCCCAGGCTGGTGTTGAACCCCTGAGCTCAGGCAATCCCCTCACCTTGGCCTCCCAAAGTGCTGGGATTACAGACTTGAGCCACCACGCCTGGCCGATCCCAGGTATCTTTTAGAATGTGCTCACCATTGAATGTGTGCATTGTTATGTGCTCTCTGAGTCTCAAAATAAAACAGAATATATGGGCAGAAAAAGTGAGATATAGGCGCATTCTCCTCAAGGCATCTTCCACTCTAGAGGGCTCTCAGCCCTGTGCTGGCTTGTTAATTTATTGTTATCGCTTGTCTGTCAAACAAAGAAGACATTATTTGCCACACAACATATTTTTCTAAAGCAATGTTTTTATATCTTTCTGTGATTTCCAAAAATATGACCAACATTATTCTGGTTGAAGGGGTTTTTTCCTCTGAAAATGGCAGTGATATAGTAAATGTTCTTTTGCCCATGTGCCAAATGGAATAATGCTATTACAAAACATAGAGAGGGCAGTCACAAGCTATCTTTTCTTAAGTGATATTTATCCTTCCCAAATAGTTCACTGGGGGCCATGGCAGGAATAAAATGCTCTCTATATACAAAAGTATTGTCTCTAAAGATGAAAAGGCCCTGAAACCCTGACTGACATTCAAGTTTGAGGTACTGTGAATATGTGGAAAAATAGGATTTTACACAGTGACAACACCAATAAGAGTTCTGAAAGGCATACTTGTAATGAAAGAGTTCCATTTGGAATAGCCCAGATTGTGCACTGAAATGGTCTCCATGTGGCAGAGTATATTTGTGAATGAAGTGCCTTTCAATGAGGAGAAATCAATTTTAACAGCTCATTTATTGATGAAACCAAGTCTAGTCTCAGCAGTTAAAGTGCTTTCTTGGAACAAGAACTAGAGGATTCATCTGTCTCACCTTAACGGATGAAAGAAAAGCTCCTCATAAAAAATGTTATGGCACCTCTGCTACTGGAGCTTGGATGAGCTAATATTTGATAATTAGTTAACAGGGGAGTTGGGAAACTTAGAATGCCTGCTATTTCTCATGCTTGTTGGATTCTGTGGAGTTAAGAGTATTCAAATATGCCTAAAAATGAACCCTGTCATAACCCTGTCCTCAAATTATTTATCTTTCTAACTCCACTAGGCTTAATTAACTCTATCTTTTGATTTGATGAGGGTGTTTTTTGTTTTTTTTTTTACCATCCCAGTATTGTGCCTTGCATTTTCCCACCTCCAAGTTTGGACTTAAATACAGCATATATGAATGGCACCCCGTGCATCTGGACATGCAGATGCATAGTCTATGTCATCCCACTCCTCCCACATTGCTGGTGCTAAGTACCCACTCTCTTTTCAGTTGAAGTCTTGCTCCTTCTCCTCCTAGTTCCAGCTCTCCTGTAAAGCCTTCCCGCCACCTTAACAAATCTGGTCATAACTCCTCTCTTGTGTCTGTGATGACCTTAGTTACTACTTGGGAACTGACCACATTTTCTTGGTATTTTACATGTATCTATTGAGGGTCACAAATTGATAAGAAGCTTCAAAGCAGAGTTGAAACGTTCTTACACTTTCCATAATACCCAGGCATTTATTTATCTATTTGTGTATTTATTTATTTAAGCCAGAGTCTTGCTCTTTCACCCAGGCTGGAATGCAGTGGTGCAATCATAGCTCACTGCAACCTCAAACTCTTGGGTTCAAGTGATCCTCCTGCCTCAGCATCCCAAGTACTTGGGATGTAGGTGCAAGCGACCATGCTTGGCTATTTGTATTTTTTTTTAATTTTTTGTAGAGATGGAATCTTGCAATGTTGCCCAGGCTGGTCTTGAACTCCTGGCATCAAGCAATCTTTCCATCTTGACTTCCCAGAGCACTGGGATTACAGGCATGAGCCATCACAACTGGCCAGTGCACAAGCTTTGTCTACTTTGGCCACTGGCACCAAGTAAGAAGTGTTGGCATCATTCTTGATCCTTCTCTCTTTATAACCTGCCTATATCCAGAGAGTAAGTGCAGTCAGTTCTATGACCAAAATACATTTCCAGTATTGCTTCTTTCTACCTCCTTATTAGACACATCCTTAGAGAAAGCCATCATTCTTTTTTTACCTTATCAGCTGCTATATTACCCCAATTGGCTTCCCTTTTTCCTCAATAATGCAGTTTCCACGTAGAATATATATTTACCCTTCAACTCTGTTTAAAATACACCAAAAACTTTTCAGTACAATTAGCAGAAATTCCAAAAATTGTATAGTTTCTAAAAATTATTCTATAGGGACTGTCTCACCATGTTGCCCAGACTGGTCTCAAACTCCTGGGCTCAGGTAATGCTCTTGCCTCAGCCTCCCTAAGTGCAGGGATTATAGGTGTGAGCCACTGTGCCCAATAAATGTAGTTTATATTTGACATTTTTTGCCTGCCTAGACTCTCAATCCTCCTTTCTACTTGAGTAAGAACCCACTACTGTATGAATCCTAGTGGAAGATAGGACTATGCATTCTCCAGTGAGTTAATGTAAGCCCCGATAGTGGCTTACTTACTTACTCAATTCAATGACTTGACCCACATTCAGCAGTGGACTATGTTAAATGAAGTTGCGATGAATAGTAAAAAATTCAAATTCTTCGGAGTTAGAAATGCTGGAGTAAATAAATTCTTGTGATTTCATCTATTTTTTTACCCCTCTGTGAAGGTCTAGAAGGTCTTATTCATCACGACTTTGAGAAATACACTCGTGAAAATGTGCCATCATCTTTAAAAAACACATTAGTGGGCCATTGCTTTGCTAGACTCTGGTGTGGCCATGTGCTCTTTGAGCTATGGCTGTGCCGTGCTTCCTGACTTTGGTCCCCCTCCCCCACCTTGGGGAGGTGAATCTTTTCTCTTCTTTCTCTCTCTAATTTACTTTTAAATAAATTTTTCCTTCTTAAAACACACACACACACACACACACACACACATTAGTGCCCGTCTTCTGTGATCCTCGCAGTTAAAGTACATTCCTTCATTTCAGCGTGGCTAGAAGGATCTTGGGGGTTGAAGAGACCAAGCAACAGTAAGTCATTGTTACAGGTAATGTGGAGATAGTGACCATGATAGGCTGCAGGTCCTGCCTGGTAAGCAGAATGACCAATAAGGATGTAGATTAGTGGTTAACTGATGATGCATCCTATGACAGAGAAAGAGAGAAGGAGGGAATGAGAGGGTGAAAGTGAGGGGAATGAAAGAGAGAGAGAGAGAGAGAGAAAGAAAGAGAGGGAATGAGAGAGTTCTTCTTTTTAGTTATATTTTATATTAAAAAACCCTATTTTTATTAAGTAGAAAACAACTTTAGGACTCATGAAGAGAGGCCTGGATTGAGCCTTTTAAGAGAGTAAAGCCTCCCATTTTATTACCAGAGCCATGTTAGTTCTAGAGCCCTTTACGTGAAGAGAAAAAAACAGAATCCTTGCAGACTCTGCAACAAAATCATAAGTAGGGACAATGAAATATCCTTCTAGCTTTCCTAAAAAACCATAGGACTGTTACTTAGAGTAACTGTGTGCTGAAGCAAAGGAAATACCAGCCATTCCACTGGTCACTGTACCTTGGATTGAGCTAACATTAATTTCTGGTGCCCAAAATAATGCTGCAGCCCATAAAGAAAAGGGAAGGATTGGAATTAATAATTCAGCCAACAAATATTTATTAACCAACTACTATCTATCTGATAAACATAGTCCTGAGTGTAAGAAATATAGTGATAAGTAAACTCGAGTCCTTATGAAGCTTATATTAGAGTGGGAGAGAGATAATAAATAAGTTAATCTTAGGAACTGATAGATGCTCTGGAAAGGATAAAAGAAGAAGATACTGAAGAGTGACTTGGAGGAAGCTGCTGAATCCTAGATTACATTAGTGCCCGTCTTCTGTGATCCTCGCAGTTAAAGTACATTCCTTTACTAACTGTGTCTAACTGTGTCTTGTTGATGGGTCTTAGAGAATACTCATATTTTGGGATAGCCAAAATATGAAGAAGAGATAGTTATGGATGAGAGTTCCAAACAAAGAAAACGGATCCCTTAGGATCTTGGGATGAAGCAAATGTGCCAGAGTCTTCAGGCCAGTGTAGACTGCAGTGCAATAAAGATGGAGGGAATAGAAAGAGTTAATATGAGAAGATCAGGTGGGAGCCAGAAGGGTCTTGTAGGCTATGATAAAGGGTTTGCATTTTATCCTTGGTAAAGTGGAAAGCCATTTGAGAATTTTACTCATGGAATTGACATGATTCGATTTATGTTTAGAAAAATTATTCCTAGCTGGGCTCGGTGTCTCAGCCTGTAATCCCGCGCTTTGGGAGGCTGAGGTGAGTGGATTGCCTGAGTCCGCGGGTTCGAGACCCACCTGGGCAACTTGGCAAGACCTCGTCTCTACAATAAATAAAAAAATCAGCCAGGCATGGTAGTGCATGCCTGTAATTCTGGCTACTCGGAAGGCTGAGGCAGAGCGATCGCCGGAGCCCAGCAAGTCGAGGCTGCGGTGGCCAGAAGCAGCCGCTGCACTCCAGTCTGGGTGACAGAGTGAGACTCCAACTCAAAAAAAAAAAAGAAAAATTATCCCTGATTCTGGTTAGAGTAAGGTAGAAAAAGGCAGAAACAGTGAAAACTGGTGATGAGCTTATTACTCATCAAAGGAGAGATGATAGTGGTATAGATGCGTGTCATAGGAGCATAGCGATTGTGTAATGTAGTCAGATGTGGGGTACATTCTGTAGGTAGATCCTATGGAACTTATGGATGGATTAAATGTGGACATGGAAGTGAAATAATCGATACACGCAAGACTTTTGGTCTGAGAAACTAGGTAGATGGTGGAAACCTTGCTTGTGATAGAATAGGTTTGCTAAGTGGGAACAGAAATGAACAATTCTGTTTTATGAGATTGAGATGCTTATTAACATCCAAATTGAGATAAACAGTAGCCAGGAGAATATATGAGCTCAGGGAGAGGTTCAGGCATGGGTGTATATATGCGTGTGCTGGTACACTCACGTCATTAGAGCCTGGAAAAACACACAGGCATAGTGATTTTAGTAACATACCAATTTCAGGTCTAACTGTGTCTTGTTGATGGGTCTTAGAGAATACACATATACATGTATATATACACAACTGCCTGTATGTGTTTTATATATAGTAGGTAGAGTCATGGACTAGGTAAGATAACCTCAGGAGGAAGTATACATAGAAACGAGAAGAGAGGTGAGCGCCAAACAAAACCCTGACACACCCTGTCCTCTGGCAGTTAGAGAGGTGAAGGAAAAGAAGAAGCCATCAAAGGAAGATAAAAAGCAGTAGGTCAGGTGGTAAAGTGAGTTTTGACCCAAATCTGCCTTGTTATACTCAGTGGGACCCTAAATCTATCCCACTGTGTTTTCTTCAGTCTAAACACATTGAGTTAAAATAGGTAACATCAACAACTGACAAAATCTATGCACTTTGGTTTCTGGATCTGTGAAGGGAAGACTAAGTGAGTGTCCCTGGACATCCCCTTCTTTGCCAAAATAGTGTTACAAAAGCAATCTCACACCATTAGAGCCTGGAAAAGCACACAGGCATAGTGTTTTTAATACCATCCCAATTTCAGGTGTTACTGTGTCTTGTTGATGGGTCTTAGAGAATAATAGTCTATTACTGTTAGATTAATCAAATGATGACTTCAATTTCGTTGCCATTTCAGATGTACTTTCCTGACGGAAGCAAATTAGTGCATCCCTGGTACCTAGTATACCATATTGATTTTTAAAAAATCCTTTTTCTTCGTCTTGTTAGTCAAGTAACACCAGGATTAATTTCCTTTCATCTGGAAGGGATTATAATACATCTTCACAAATTGGCCAGAAGATTTTTTCTTTATCTCAGACTCAGGGCCACGATGCAGACCAGAAACATTGCTCTTTTCTCCACCCACAAAGTATCATGCTGGTCCATTGCACATATAGTGAAAACAGCAACACTAGATGCCTCAATAAGACACATACAAACCAGAGACTCTATGGTAAATCCCATGAAAATATAGGGCACAACCACCTTTGGTAACATTATTGAAACTGTTGAGGTTTAGGTGTTCCTGACAAAGCAATGAACCCTGTGCTTCATACCACTGAAAAGGGGCCTCTTCAGATTTTGAGGGCAACATAGTGATCCCTCCTTACCCATGGAACATATGTTCCAAAACCCCCAGTGGATACCTGAAGACTTGGATACTTTCTGTCCATGTCTTCCACCCACAAATGTAATACCTTTTTCATCTTTAGTAAGCACTTATCACATACTGTGGCTGTAACTTGTGCAGTTTGAGTTTCAACAGCAAAACCAGTATAAATTTCTTTTTCCTTCTTTACAATTTCACAAATAGTAGACTTCTTACCACAGGTCTCAGCAAACTCAGCATATGATATTTTTTTCTTTGCTTCTTAAGTCAAGAACTTTCACCTTTTCTCTTAAAGGTAGCAATTTAAAACTTCTCTTTGGCATATCCGAATTGCCAGCAGCACTACTCTTGTGCTTTGGGGCCATGATCAAGTCAAACAAGGGTTACTTGAACACAAGCACTGCCATACGGTAACAGCTGAGCTGATAACTGAGACGGCTCCTAAGAGACTCACGAGTGGGTAGCATGGACAACATGGCAATGCCAGGCAAAAGAAGAACTCATATCCTGGGTGGGATGGAGTGGGACAACTCAAGATGTCATCATGCTGCTCAGAACAGTGCATGATTTAAAATTTATGAATTGTTTATTTCTGGAATTTTCCATTTAATATTCTCTGATTGTGGCTGACCCAGGGTCATTGAAACTGCAGAAAGCAAAACCATGAATAAGTGAGAGTGGGTAGGGACTACTGTATATACAATATTTGTGTGTATCACTCTAGCTCACTTACAAGGTGAATTGGAAAACATGAGCAGTGACTAGAGCAAGAGATTGGTTATTTCAATCTCGGGGACAAGCAGTTTATTCAGTCCCCATGACCAAGCAGAATTCTGGTACTTTAAATGTCTTGGAATATATAGGAATACCACATGAAATGGCAACACCTAATGGGAAATCCTTAGAATTTTGGAGCAAAATCATACCTTCTTTAGCAAATGTCTATTCTTTTAAGAGTCAGGGTTTTGGCTGCACCTGGTGGTTCCACCTGTAATCCCAGCCAGGGCAACTTGGCCAAACCTCGTCTCTGCAATAAGTCAAAAATTAGCCAGGTGTGGTAGTGTGTGCTTGTAGTTCCGGCTACTTGGAAGGCTGAGGCGGAAGGATCGCCGATCAACGCTGGGGTGGCCGTGAGTGTGCCACTGCACTCCAGCCTGGGCAACTGAGTGAGACTCCAACTCAAAAAAAAAAAAAAAAGAAGGAAGAAGAAGAAACAGTGTTTTTTGTTTTGTTTTGTTTTGTTTCGTTTTACTAGGCTCTGGTATAGACTGAATGCCTGATCACAACCCGCAGGTGACCATGTGAGTCATGTTGCCCATCATGCATTGAGGATTATCTGATCCCATTGCCATAAAGTCAGGCACGCCCAGCATATCTTCCCCATGTGAAAATAGGATTTATGAGACAGGAACCAAGCAGGTTTTGAAAGCACAAGTCAATTACATAAGCATGTGGCTCACACTCCCAATGCAGCTATTCCTGCCTCACTGCCACCCCCTCTTTAATCTGCCTTAATACCTCATAGGGTACCCATGAAAAGATGGCTACGAAGGAACAATTTTTAAGCCTGGCTTACAGATGGCTCTGCTCAGTGTGAGTGTGCTGGTCCCCCTGGAAATGAACTCTTGTGTTATTACAGCTGCATTTATCACAGGTGGTCTTGAAGGGAGTGGAAAAAAGGACATATTTCCAGCGCAAATAGTAGAATATCTCATAACTACACTATCAGGAAGGAGAGAAAATCTGAGATAAGAATCTATACCAACATATGTGCAATGGTTAACGGTGTGGCTCTATAGTTTTCTATAGAAGGAAAAACTGTTAGAGGACTAGTGACAATGAGATTTGCAGAGAAGCATGTGGATGAACTTATTGGGATGGGTTCAGAATGAGATATTTGTGTCTCATATTAATGCTTACCAAAAGGATTTCACAAAAGAAATACATCCCAATTATAAGGTTGTTGAGGTGAGCATCCATGTGTATATTACTGAACCTCTTTGCCCAACAATTTTAGGTCTTCTTCAAGGGTTCATGACCAAAAGGCCCCATGGTAGAAGTGATAGAGGCAGAGGATAGCTTCAACAACTGGAATTTTTAATCAGTAAAGGTTATCTGGATACTCCCATCCCTAAGGGCCTAATTAGCAGCTGTAAGCAGTCTTGAAATCCTGATATAGTATTGTACCTCTGGGGTGGGAGTGTAGGCAGACAATTGTAATCTGGTGTCAGGCTTTCCATCTTGGAGAAGAAAACAGCATCATTCCTAGCACACAACACTGTAACTCACTTATAGATAAAAGAAGAAGAACAAGAAGAAGGAAAAGGAAGAGGAGGAGGAAAAGGAATAATAATAATAATGTTTCTGGGAGTCACTTGTTCTATCATGTAGCCCATTACCCAAAAGCATCTTGTCTTTGTAGAGAGATAGAATGGTCTATCAGTTCAAATGTCATTTCCTTACAGAGGCTTTCCCTGACCATTAACTCTATCCTATTATTCTGTTGTATCTTTATCCCCCCATGTATTTCTATACAAATGTTGTTTTAATTTATTATTTTTTAAAAATCAGTTTCTCCATTTGAATGCAAATTAGTCCAAGTTGAATCATGTCAGTCTTATTCATCACCATATCTGTAGTACCTAGAACAATCCTAGGAAAAAAGTAAATGTTTAATAAATATTTTTAAATGAGTAAATAAATAAACTATTAATGAGAATGGATAGTTAGGACCCAATATGTATTGATTAACCACTGGAAACTTAAGGCTCAAATTGCTCGGCAAGCTAGTGAGGACACACTTTCCCTTTTGATGGGCTAATCTGATTTTCTTTCAGGAAACTTACACTCATAGAGATTTTAATACCTGGAAACAAATTCAAGAATAAACCAAATTTGCATTCATTCTCTCATAGCTCATTATTTCCAAAATGCTATGCCAGATATTAGGAAATATATTGATGATTATAATATGACTCCCATACTCAAGGAATTTATAATTGAGCAGAGAAAACACATAGAAAATAATGTATGTCAGACAAAAATAATAAACTTGAAGAATTGTGTGTATACAAAGAGAAAGTAGCCTTTTATTCAGCTGGGACAGAGAAAACAGAAAGACTTCATGAAAGAAGCAATATATTAGCTAGGACTTGAAAAATAAATAGTATTTCAACAGGAAAACGTAGAGAGACAGTTGTAGATGGAGACAAGGCATTGAATTGAATAGTGTGTTTGGGGAATAGTGGATCCAGAAACCATGGGGAGATTGGGTGGAGGTTTTGGCCACATCTTTCAAGACTTTGAATGCCACTCAGGTGGTTGACTTCATTGTGTAGTCAGTGAAAAGACATCAAAGATTTGTGTGGACGAGCCTAGCAGCATCTGATCTGTGTTTTAGGTTGAACAGTGAGAGAGATTAATGAGAGAAGAGATTGGAGTCAAGGAAAACAGAGTCTGGGGGGAAATGAAGCTGATAGAGTTGAAATAGGACTTTGCTAGAGGAGATGAAATGAATGGGATGGATGTATAGATATAGAAGATAAATGTATAGATATAGGTTTTGTGATATGATTTGACAACATATTGTATGTTGATAGATTGAGAGACAGCACCGTCTAAAATAACCTTTGTAGTTCTAGTCTACATGATTTAGAGGATGGAGGTGATATTAAGTGATGAGAACACAGAAGAGAATCAGGATCTAGTGGAAGATAAACTCAACTTGACTATGTTGAGTCTGAGGATCAATAACACATCCATCTTCACGTATCAAGCAGGCATGTGAAAATTTAGAATGAAAGTTCAGAATGGAAGTCTGGTCCAGTGATTCAATTCTGGAGTGATGTTTAAATATTGTAATGGTTTTAAAGACGGGAGGACAACACTTTATAATAAACAAGGAAAAAGAAAGTAGATAAGAATGACCAGGCTTCCCTAGCCAAAATGGGAATGTGGAAATATATTCCAATGGTGATCCCGCTTCTTCCTTTTTGTCTTTTTTCCCATGGTTTTTCCTTCTTTTTCCTCACCAAACTTTAATTATAGCTGCCTTCATTATCCTAAGTGAAGTAATTCAGGAACAAAAAACCAAATAACTCATGCTCTCACTTACAATTGGGAACTGAGCTATGGGTTGGTCAAGGAACACAGAGTGCTACAATGGACACTGGGGACTCAGAAGAGGGGAGGGTGGGTAGGGGGTGAGGGATGAAAAATTACCTATTGGGTACAATGTACACTATTCGAGTGATGGGTAAAGTCCAGACATCACCACTATACAATTTATCCATGTAACTAAAACCCACTTGTACCCTTACAGCTATTGGGGGGCAAAAAGCAAAATGTATTTTTTCAGTTAGAAAAAAATGATAGTTGCTTTATCTTTCCCATGGCAAACAAGAAAACTCAGCACACCAACTTGAACTCATGATACATGATTGTCTACACACCAGTGTCCCAACTCTTTATGCAGTATTTGGAAATTTTCCTGCTATGGCCACAATCTAATCTTATTTTTCAGGATGCTATCTGTCTTGCAGTCACACACCCTATGCTCCATGCTGACTTTCCTACTTTCACGGCTTTGCTCCTGTCGTTCCTTGTGCTTAGTATTCTCTTTCTTTCCTTACGACTCATCGGGGGTCTACACACACGTAAAGGTTTTGAAGCCATTCCAACATTTTTCCATTCAAAGTTCCCTCACTTTATTGACTCTTATAGAATCTTGTCAGTGCTTCTATTATGCCATATGCCTTGGTGTTCCTTGCTATTTATACACTTTTGTCCCTCAATAAACTGTGCGCTTCAGAGGATGGATACTCATTGCCTTTGGTACTACATACTGGCTCTCTTGAGAACTCTGAGCACAATAGTGATTAGATGGATGCTTTTTGAAATAAGAGAGAAAAAGAGAGAGAGAGAGAGAGAGAGAGAGAGATAATTGCAACATGGCATATCCTGGTTACGTTATTCTCTTTCTTAGTCAGACTGACCTGATATGATGGTGGGAAACATAAGTGAACACCCACAAACAGATATAAAGGTCTCTGATGTTGCTTCATTCCTTGGCCAATTACTTTCAGATAAAAGAAAAAAAAAGAAACCCACAAAATGTATTAGGTTTGGGACTGGAGGGAACTTCATTATTTTTAATGTCTCAGTAAAAGATCTTTTTTTCTCTCTACATTTACCAGACTAATCCCAATAATGTCTTTTAAACAATTAATTCTACTTTCAAAAGCATTCTACTCTGCAGTTTGTCCAGAATTAAGTGACCATTAGAAGGCATTAGCTTAGAAATGAGTGCCCTAATTACTTCTGAAAGTTAGCAATAAAAGAAGAAAAAAAGTCCAAATTTCTAAGACATCAGCATCCTTGCAGTCCTGGCTGCTTTTTGTATACCTTCTTGCCTCCCCACCACACAAAATGTCGCTCAGAGAAAAGTGCTTGTGTGTTTTGCTATCTGCCAATTTAATTTTGTATTAGACAAAAGTGACTTATTCTTGCCCCAGCTCTGGAAAATAAGGCATATGAAAAGACGTAAAGATGGGGGCAGTTTACTCTAGACCAATGTTAGTGGATGCCATAAAACACAAAAGTATGGATGGACTACAAATGGTGCCTATCTGATTGTGCAACCATAGAGCTTGCCACCATACAGAAAGAGTGTGGTAGGCACAGTTGTTCTCTGTGGCAAGCAAGCTCATTCCGGCAGAAACTTTGTGTCAATTTGTCTGAGTTCAGACTGCACAGCTGCTTGTGTAGGCTCATTGGATATTCTGTTCCTAATTCTAGGAGTAATGGAGGTCCTAAGTTTCTAACACATTCTCATTTCAAGGTGAGGGTAGTTATTGTCATTAACCCAGCTCAGGGGAGAAGAAGTGCAGGGCTGTGCATGGATGGCTGATAGAACGGATTTCTCTCAATGGAATATTTTCGTGCATCCTATGTGTAACCCGTTTGCACATGTTGGATAGAAGTGTTGGCAGGCCTCACAGCCTTAATGTCTGCTTTATAGTCAATTACTTATAGCTTCCATGTCCGCCCGTGGAAATGCAGGTGTTCTTAAAAAAGTGTTCTTGCACTGTGGGGGTAGACGCTTCTTGTATTTACTGCTTCCCTCTTCCCCTCTGCTAGAGTGTAAGATCTTGGTTGCTGGAACACCTAGGGGGATAGTATAGGATTATGAATGCTTTAGTGGGGTAGGGCAGGGCTTGATCTCAGCTTAGACTGCTTTGTGATGATTTTGAGGATTAGAAACAGAAAGAAGCAAGTCAGTCATTTTTTCTCTTAGATTTTGCATCGAATGATAGCAGTTAAAATTTCTCAAGTCAACATACGTTTTGCATGTTGCTATGCTGATGAGGGAACCTTTAAGGCCGAGGATTTAAGAATGAATGACCTTGCCGGCTAGTCTGATCTGGAATTTTTTTCCCTCTTACTGAAGTGGACAGTAGGGAGTTGACACAGTAAGGCAGTCTAGCTTAGTGGGTGCTACATTCCTACATTTCTGCCTGGGGACACTTGCTGTGCTCCTTCCTTTTTTTCCAGCTACTTATTTATCATTAAAACTCATCTCACAATTTCAGTGTAATGATTAAATGAGATAAAATGTAAGACAGTTTTGATATAGTGCTGAGCACACAGTTAACACAAGCTGTGCATAACAGCAATGACAAAAGGAGTTTTGTAGTCCTGTTATCAGGTGCTTTACAAGGGAGAGAGAGACCTCCAAAAGGAAGAAACGCAGAGAACAACATAGCTGTCTCCATATTGCTGTTTTGTTAGGAGTCTGGACTTTAATCAAATGAAAGCATATTAACTTCAGAGCACCACTATAGTCAGACACACGACACCGTACCTGCTGGCTTAATGAAGTCTTTGATGTGGTTTGTCCAGGTTGCATAGGTATCCTACCTTTAATCATGGGAAGCCAATGACAGATAGTAACTCATGAGACTCTCTTTCATCTCAAAGTATTCTTACAGCATGATTTTAGAAGTAAATACCTAGGAATATTATTTTTTGCCTTTATACCAAATTAGAAGCAGGTGAAAGGATGCTATTTTGTGGCCTTTGCCATGAGAAGATGAGTTGCTCAGAGAAAAGAAATACGTCTTCGAAATTTATATGTTTCTCTGAACTCCAATGTCTTATGTAAAAACTCAGGGCTAGAAAACTTAAAAGTTTTGGAAAACTGGATGCATTGTACCTTGGAAACTGGTTTCAACTCTTTCAAGAAATGTTGTCAAATGCAAGACTGTTATGAATTCATCATGCATTAATCATTTAGCCCCGCTAGGGAATTTTCTATTCCTTGCCTTATCCGTCATTGAAAAAAAAAATTCACAAGACTTACATTATTCCATTTATTTTATGGTTATAAATAATCAAATACAATTTGTGACTCTGTGGTTTGTAATGCATTCAGATTGACTTAGAACATGATGAAAAAGAACAAGCTCAGTTTGTACTTGAGGTCTGCTAAGGACTGGAATTCCCCAGGTAGTACTCTCATTATGTAGGGCACAGTTATGTTGTAGAGACCTCTCTGGAAGCCCAGGGGAGGTTCTCCTCTCATTAGGCACGTCCCAGTGAGCATCATTGATGGGTGTGTGTGATGCACGACAGATCTGCAAGCTGAGATAAGAATGATCAAGATTTCAAAAATAGAAAATTTTTAAGTCATCTTGGCTAGAGTTTTTTTTTGTAATCTCTGAATCTTTCAATGCAAAAAAGAAATAGAGGGTGATAATTCAAAACTGAAGATTGTTGCTGTGAATTGGTAGTGACAACAATATGGTCAAGGTCTGTTTTTCACAGTTCGGTTCACACTTATTTCAGGGCTGGGGGAAAATGTGTTCTTGAAATAAATCTGAACTCATTCAGAGATTGTGGGCATGAGATCTTAGAGAAGATTCTTTTCTTTTGAAATTATGAGCTTCATGAAGGGTCCGGCCTCCCTGCCTGCCTGTCTAAGATCCTCTAGCAAACTAGAGGTAGATGCTATTCCTACTGGCATTTCCCAAGGACAACTTCCAAACATGCCTTCCACCTGCCCCTGTTGGCTGGAGTGCCAGATTCTAATTAAGTCATTGCACAATCAAGCTGTCTACTTTGCTGACAGAGCCATGCCCAGGAAGATGCTGAGCCTATGACAGTCATATTCCTGAGGCCCCGTTGCGGACACCTAGACGACTCTGCTCGTGACACAGAGCCCCTATCCTGAGACTGTGGGCTTTGTTCAGATAGTGTTCACATGAACAGGTGAGTGATCCAACGAACAACTGCCCTCATTAAAGCACTATTGAAGTTCAAGGACATTTCTATACTATGGACTCTACCAAGGTCATAGGCACTGCAGCTATAGCCTTGGTATCACAAGTATTCACTACTCTGGTTCGATTAAAAAGGTCGAGATTAGAAAAGATGTCTGACTCTGCTGACTTTGTTTAAAGGGATAAGAAAGCCCTGGAATTCTGGATCCTTTGTTTGGTTATGAGTCTTGAATTGGCAGATTCTCTTATGCCTTGAGTAGGTACTTCAAGGTGTCCTGTCCTAGGATATGTAGTGCAGTAAAGTTCACCTCAAACATATGTCTATCAATATCTGCAAAATTAATCTCTATCTGTACTGGGGAGATATTCCCAGTCATCTTTAGAAATTCCTCTTCTCTGTTTTCCTCATCTGTGCCCTGAGATCTAGCATTGTGAGCATTTAACCAAAATTATCCATGTCTTAACAGCTTGTGAGACAAATAAATAATATGACTATTGATACTTAAATATTCTTGCTCATGCTCTTATAAAGCCAATCTCTGTTTGACCTCCCTCCCCTACCACTTATCCCTTGAAATCTTGGGTGTTCACAAGTCCAACCAAACATTTACTGCCCTATATTTGCCCTGTTCCTCTCTTCCTTGTCTATACTCTGTGGTCAAAAATCCACTGGAAGGAGCCTTTGTGCCAAAAATATCCAATCAAAGCTGCTGATTTTCAAGAAAGTCCGCATTTTTGATCCATGAAGTACTAGGAGTAGCAGGATCTAAACCTGTCTTTAGCTTATTCCTGTAACATTTCCCTGAATAGGGCACAAAGTCAACCATGAAGTTTAGCCTAGAGCAGATATTATTTTACCGTGTTCTCAGGTAGGTCTGTACACATCAAATAACAAAACAACAATAACAAAATTTCTTCTCTTTCCATCAGCAAGCACAGCATCCTTCTGCCTATTAATTTTTGTAAGTGCATATCTGAAGTGGCCACCAGTTCCACAGTTCTAGAAATAGTCAAAATAGAATCCCAGCCTGGGAACTTGGCTAAGACACTGTTATAGGCAACAGTAGTTCCTACAGACCAGACAACATCTAACTGTATAAAGGAGATACAGCAAAACCGCTTCCCCCTCTGGGTGTTTGTCATATATAAACTGTGTTCTGTCTCCCTAAAATGTACATGCTGAAACCCCAACACCCAATAAGACTGTATTTGAATATAGAGCCTTATAAAAGGTAATGATGGTAAATGAGGTCATGAGGGTGGGGCTGTAATCCTATAGCACTGGGGTTCTTACAAGGAGAGTCAGAGACACCAGGAACGTATGAGCACAGAGGAAAGGCAATATGAGGACACAGTGAGAAGGTAGCTGTTTGCAAGTCAGAAAGAGAGGCCTCACCAGAAACCAATCTTGATGGCACCTTGATCATGTACTTCAAGCCTTCAAAACTGTGAAAAAAAATTTATTTACTGTTCTTTCAGTCACCCAGTCTGTGGCATCTTGTTATTGCAGCTAGAGCTGACTAATTCAGTGTTCTCATCCTTGTTTATGTGTAGATGGAAGACGCAGGGCTGGGTCCTTGTTGTAGCCATGTGTTTTTTCTTACACCAGTGTTATAGTAATGAGTGTAAGGGAATAATAACCCCTTGCCATTGTATAATGATTTGTCCCTTTCAGATGGCTTTCATGCATGTCATTTCATTTGGTTCTTATAATACCTTTATGACTCTTTGCAGGAGTCAGGGCATTTTATTGCCATTTTACAGCTGATGAAACTGAGGTATTAAAAGGCTGTATAATTTATGTAATTGGTCTGAAATAACCTTGAGAGTTTGTACTTCAGACCCATTGAAGCTTAATCTAAAATTCCTTTCACTGTGCAAGAGTGTCTCTAAGTGGAATAGGCCAAAGGACCTAAAAAACGTAGGCTGAAAAAAGTCTACGTTCTTTTTGGTTTTTCAGCATCCATATGATGGCCAATGTGCCCTAATTCCCATTCACAGAATAACGTCAGAGAAGCTATGAAAGAGCTCAGTGGGGTCATTTTATGATATGTAGGCCACAATGATCACTGCAGGAAATGGGCAACAATGTTGCCAAAAATGTAGGCCTATGGCAACCCAGTGGAGGGCTGAGCTTCTGTTGTTAGCCTCTGCGCACCCTCCAAACAGCCCTACTGCCTGTGTTAGATTGCTCTTGAAGCTGTCTACGCTGCAGGTCCCCATTATCATTTAGCTTTTCATTCTGTGATTCTCTATAGGAAGGGACTTGGAAGTAACATCCTTAAAGTCTGACAGTCTATTAAGAAGTGGGTGATTTTTTCACTCTTATTCAAAAAGTCCCAGGGGTGACTCCCTTGAGTGATCTCAATCTTTGTCCTTAGTTTTGTTAAATCCACTGCATAACTAGAATGCTTTCCACCCTTTGCATCTCTGATAGCAGTGGGACACCTCTGTGAACACCTCATTTTCAAAACAGCTTTTACATGGATGGCTGGAGGTGCAAAGTATAGTATTTCAAATTCACACCCAGCCTCTTCTCCATTTTGAGAAGCAATCAACTCAGGTATGCTTTATTTTTCCTTTAATAATCATACTTTTTCAGGTTTTATTTTCATTCAGTCTAACACAGTGGCTGAAATCAGAGACTCAGGAGCCCAACTGCCTTGGTTTGTGTCAGCTGTGCTGCTTACTGACTGTTTGACCTTGAGCAAGTTACTTAACATCTCTGATCCTGAGTTTCCTTATCTATCAAATAAGGACAAAAGTAGCACCTCTTCTTAGGACTAAAGTAATGATCACATGGGCTAATATGTAAAAAGCTTAGAATAGTGCCTGGTGCATGGTAGGTGCTATGTAAGTACGAGCTATTATTATCGTCACTGTTACTTATCTTATAGTTATTGCTGAGTTGAATCTTGCTTGAAGCACATAGAATTTTTTTTTTTTTTTGAGGCAGAGTTTCCCTCTGCGCCCAGGCTGGAGTACAGTGGCACACTCACCCTAGCATCGACCCGTGGGCTCAGACAGTTCTTCCACATGAGCCTTCCAAGTAGCTGGAACTACCTGCGCCTGCTACTGTGCCCAACTAATTTTTTGATATATTGTAGATGAGGTCTCACCAAGTTGCCCAGGCTGGTCTCGAACCTCTGGGCTCAGGAAATCTCGCCTCAGCCTCCCAAAGTACCGGGGTTACAGGCTTGAGCCACCGCCCCCCCCCGAGAATGTTTTTAATATAATTTTTCTTATACATCAGTTAACAATATGCATTAGAAATACTTTCTTTTATTTTTAATTGACAAGTAAAAATTGCATGCATTTGTGGTACACAACATGATGTTTGATATATATACATTGTGGAATGGCTAAGTCAAGTTCTTTAACATATGTATTACCTCACATGCTTGGTGTTGTTTGTAGTGAGAGCACTTAAGGTTTACTCTCTTAGCAATTTTTGAGAATCCAATATATTGTTGTTAACTACAGGCACCGTGACATACAATAGATCTCTTGGACTTATTCCTCCCGTCTAGTGGGAATTCTGTGTCCTTTGTCTGACATCGCTCCAATTCCTCCCAATCTTTAGCCTCTGGTAACCACCATTTTTCTCTTTCCTTCTATGAATTCAACTGCTTTATATTCCACATATGAGCGAAATCAAGACACTGTTGTCTTTCTCCACCTGGCTTTTTTCACTTAGCATAATGTTCTTAAGGTGTACTTTTGTTATTGCGAATGACAGGATTTCCTTCTCTTTTAAGGCTGAATAGTATTCTACTATGTGTGTGTGTGTGTGTCACACATTCTTTATCCATTCATCTGACGATGGACACTTAGGTTGATTCTCTAGCTTGGCTATTGTGGACAGTGCTGCAATGAACACGAGAGTGCAGTTATTTCTTCAACATCCTGATTTCAGTGGCTTTGAATATATACCAGTAGTGGGATTGTTGGCTCATATAGCAGCTCTATTTTTAATTTTTTTGGAAATCTCCATATTGTTTTCCATAATGACTGTAATTGTTTACATTTTCACGAACAGTGTAAAAGCATTCCCTTTTCTCTATATCCTCACAGACACTTATCTTTTGTCTTTTTGGTAATAGCCATTCTAGCAAGTGGGAGGTGATATCACATTGTGGTTTTATTTTATGTTTTTCTGATGATCAATTATGCTGAACATTTTTTTAATATTCCTGTTAGCCATTTGGGTGTCTTCTTTTGAGAAATGTCTATTAATGTCCTTTGCCCATTTTTTAATTGAGTTGTTTTCTTGCTATTACTTTCCTTATATACTTTGGATACTAATTCTTTATCAGATGTATGATTTGCAAATCTATTCCACCATCCCATAGGTTGTCACCTCACTCTACTGACTGTTTTCTTTCCTAATCAGAAGCTTTTTAGTGTCTTATAACTCATTTGTTTATTTTTGCTTTTGTTGTCTGTGTTTTTGGGGTCACATTCACAAAATCATTACCCAGAACAACGTCATGGAAATTTCCCCCTATGTTTTCTTCTAGTAGTTTTATAGTTTCACGTCTTGCATTTAAGTTTTTCATCCGTCACGAGTGGATTTTTGCATATGGAGTAAAATGAGAGTCTAATTTCATTCTTCTGCATGAGGCTATCCAGTTTCCCCAGCACCAATTATTAAAGAAATTGTTGTTTCCCTATTGTGTGTTCTTGGCCTCTTTGCTGAAAAATCAATCGAATGTAATGCACTGGGGTTATCTTTAACTTTGCTCTCTTACTCTTGGTTTCTTCCTTTTTAATTTTATTGCCTTCTTTCTTAGCTACTCTCAATTTATATAATTCTTTAAAAAAATACTACCTTTCTATTCCTTCCTCCTACATTATGTTCGAAATAAAAAGTTGGCAAGATTTATTCTGTGACAACCCAGCTGTCTCTCATTCTCTTCTGAACTCCACTTGTACTTCATATTCATTACACATGTACCAACACCCAATTATGCTGACATTCAGGGGGCCAATGCCTATATCTTATACCGTTTCCAAGTCCTACACAATGCTTTGCATGCGGTAAATATTCAGAAATTATATGGGGATTGATTTGTTCCCAAACTATTCATTTCCATGTCTAAAATGTTTATCAGTCACAATTGCCACATTACCATCACTTAATGTACTTAATATATACCTGGTAATACTAGCACCCACCCACAGAGAGATGTTTCCATCATATTGCTTTACTCTTTGAGGCTGGTTGCCACTATCACTAAGTTCCTCTCTCCTAAGTTATTCACCTGCATTGTAATTCCTCAACTGGAAGGCACATTTCTTGAGAGCAGAATCTTGTGGGGCTTCTGGGATGATGTGTCCTTGGATGGTCCTTAGAATAGTGGAGTGGACGTTATTGGTTGCCTATCTATCAAACATGTTGCTTCTTTGCCAACATAACCTAAGCTTGTCTGGCAACTTGCAACCATGTACTTCAGAAGGTTAGGTTTCTCATTATACCTAGGGGGTGTATTATAATCCATCTAAATTAATCCTAGGTTTTCCTATTCTTATTGCTAGTGATTAATTTTTTTTTTTTTTTTTTTTGAGTTGGAGTCTCACTCTGTCACCCAGACTGGAGTGAAGTGGCTGCTCCCGGCCACTGCAGCCTCGACCTGCTGGGCTCCGGCGATCCTTCCGCCTCAGCCTTCCAAGTAGCTGGAACTCCAGGCACACGCTACCACACCCGGCTAATTTTTTTGATTTATTGTAGAGATGAGGTCTCACCAAGTTGCTCAGGAGGGTCTCGAACCCGCGGGCTCATGCAATCCACTCACCTCAGCCTCCCAAAGCGTGGGATTACAGGCTGAGCCACCGAGCCCAGCTTGCTAGTGATTAATTTAAGAATCATGTTTTGACCAGGCTCAGTGGCTCAGCCTGTAATCCCAGCACTTTGGGAGGCCGAGGTGAGTGGATTGCCTGAGCTCACAAGTTCAAGACCAGCCCAGACAACTTTATGAGACCTCACCTCTACATAAAAAATTAACCAGGCATGGTAGTGCGCACCTGTAGTCCTGGCTACCTGGAAGGGTGAGATGGAAGGATCGCCGGAGCCCAGCAGGTCGACACTGGGGTGGCCGTGAGCATGTCACTGCACTCCAGCCTGGGCAACAGAGTGAGACTCCAACTTAAAAAAAAACAGAATCATGTTTTATGCTTTTGCAAAAGTTGTCCTTGTTCTTAGAGAAGAATGATGTGATGTCTGGGCTTCTGGCAGCCATCTTGGCATCATAAGGGGAAAACAGTTCAAGAGCGCAAACTAACACCCCAATAATGGCAGTGTAGAGAGGAATGATACTCGGGCTTTGACAGCATCATTGAGCTACTACTAATTAAAACCAACTTGGAACCACCCCATCTGCAGACTTCTTATGTGAGATCATACATTCCCATAGTTGTTTAAGCCATTGGTAATTGGGTCTTTATTTTCTTCAGCTACAAATATACTGACCCAGGAAACATGACATAAATATTTGCTAAGTTACTGACTAATGAAGTCTGCCTTAATTCATGTCATATTAGTGAACTAAAGTTCTAAATCTTGAATAGGAGTGGAAGAAAATTAAGATGGGAAAAAATCCCGCTATTTAAACAATCAGAAAAACTGAATGATTTCTATGCTGTTGTAGGTCTTGACTTTGGTGGCAGGGGTGATGGGTAAGGACATTCTAAACCTTGGGGAAATCACATTAGAAGACAATCTTCAGTACATTTTTATTGTCACTTTTTTAGTTGAACTATGGATTTAAATTGGCCAGTGCTTAAAATACTGCACTTGCTCAGGTGTCCCTGGGGAGGGAACTTTAGCTCTGGTTGGTGCTGTCATAGGATGTGGAACTGGGCTCCTGAGTCACTAAAGTTCCAGTCTCTGTGGGAAGGCTGTTGAGGTTCCCGATCACCACCGGAGATGTCATCAATGGAACTATGTGGCTCGTGCTACTAATGTGGAGAATATTCCATGGTTTGCCTTTGGGGCCTGTTTGCAGCCCAGATAAGATCATTCTTTTTCTACATTGTCAGGTGTTCTTACCTGCCTGCCTCGCCTGTCTGAGCTTTGAGAACCACAGCACTGTCCCAGGAAGGAAACCAGGATCTGACATAAGGCAGAGCCTTCACTTCTGTCTGTTCTGGTCCAGTCATCAGAAGGACTCTTGGTGATTTGTCAATTTGAAGTCTTGCTTTCTCACCCAGAATATCACAGTAACTGTATGCCTACTCTATTCCCTAGTTTTGCCTCATTCCAATTCAGATATGACATTGGCACCAGGGGTATATTATCTAAAAGGCAGAGCTGACAATGTTGCTTCTCTGCTCACAATCCTTTAGTGGCTCCCCATCACCTAGTGATACATTTAGGCTCCCTCATCTGTCATGGAAGGCTTGGCACCATCTGGGCTCTGCCTTCCTCTCTAGTCTCATCTTTCCTGCTCATCCGCCATGGACATAAAAATCTACCCACATCAAACTACCTGTAGCTTCTAGAACATGCTACAGCCCCCTGTATCTCTTTTAATGCTGCTATCCTCTCTCTTGAATGCTTTCTCCACCTTGTCCTCCCTGCACATGTCATCTTCTCCTTTGAATCACATCTTTGATGCCCTCTGAGAAGCCTTCCCTGATCCCTTCATGCAAAATCAGAATCTACTTTTTCTCTGCTCAACTTTCCTCTAATCACCTAATCATTTTGTTTTGTTATTGTATCTTGGTCTGTTTCCCCCACTACATTCTAAGTATCTTGTGGACGGAACTTGGTCCTGCTCATCTTTGTATCTTTCATGCCCTGCACCAAGTTTAGTGCACACGGAGTGCATGCCAGCCACTTTTTGGTTTGAATGGAAGGGAATTAGATAGAAGGAAAAGTAAGAATGAAATACCAAGGAAGCAAATGGAAGGAAGAGTAAGAATGAAACACTTGCAGAAATTTCTGATGCAGGCAGGTTTGTTGGGTTTGTTGTAGGCTTCCTCTCTTTGGATTTGATCCTAGGAATCTGGAAAAAGAACCAAACATTAACTCCTTTGCAAGTCAGTGCCCAGGAATCGTTCTTGACCAGAGAAAGACAATTTGGGAGATTGAGGTAGAACTACTACATGAGCACCACTGACTGACCTAAAAATAATTCAATGCTCTGTCTCCAGCTCATATGTTTTTCTACTATTCAAACCATCAAAACATTTTTGCAAGCTAATAGTTACGCATTAAAACTTAAATAGGTTAATTATTTTCATTTCATCCTCTTTTTACTTCAGAATTTAAAGACAGACCTATAGGGCAATGAAATTGCACATTCTCCTATGAATTCTAAGCCCTTGACTGACTGAAACCAGAACATTTGTTATTCTTTTGCCCAAGGTTTCTTCCATCTCCATTTGGGAAATTACCATCTGCTTCCGATATGTCTCTTCAGCTTCCTTTGTGAACTAAAGGGCAAAGTTTTAACTCAATAATTTTAGCGATATCTACCTCCCTGTTGACAAATAAATCTTTCTGCTTTCTTTTGGGAATTCTCTATCTTCTCTGCTCACCTATCATTCAAGGCATGCTTCTGTTCTTTCAGGAACTTTTTTAGGAATGTCATTTGGATTTATCTTAGACAGAGAGTTGCACCTGGAATTCAGAAAGGTGGTCTCCCAAGGATCCTGTAGATCAAATCCTTTCACGGTAGTTTTTTCAATGGACCAAAAAAAAGTCTTCCTCACTCCTGAATTGCCATTGTAAGAGAAAAACTGGCCATCCCTTTGCAGTCAAGGGGAAGCACTTAGTTACTGAGAGCTTTGAGTGAGATTCATTAGTTTGTATTCCTATCTTTATGGCAACCAAACATGTTCACTTCTGAGTTTTCTGTAAACTGGATGAGTCCAGATGCCTTGGAGTACCTCTGTCTTCCTAATCTCTAGATTTTAGAAAAACGTACATTCCCTTTTGCTTAATTACCATGGTTGAACTCAGAAAGTATAATTCGAAAGATGATATTTTATATCAAAACATTTGCATTAGTATTAATGCCTAGTGAAAACATGCTACAGCTAATAGAAGGATAGAGAGGTGACATATAATTAATGTGTGTACTTTTGGTCCCTGGGAAGGTGGTCTACCTCTGAAAGGAACTCTGCACATATACAGTTTGGCTAGTGTGGACACAATTAAAAAGGGCTAAGGAATGCCAGGAGCCCCATATCCTCCAGAAATTTTGCATCTTGAGGAAAGCCATGCCTACACACTTCCTTAATGTTTTACAAAAGAGTTTAACCATTTTCCTTAGGTGGAATGATTTCCAGATAGTAAGAAAAAAAGTTAAAAAAGAAAAAGAAATGGAAATGATGAATGGTTGTCATGTGCTTTAGCTCCCAAGCATGAAATTGGGGCTCAAGCCAGAGGAGTGAGTTTTCTTTGGGTCCAGGCCAGCAAAATGAAACCCCAAGAACCCGGTCTTTGGATATGTCATTATCTAACAAGTCAAAGAAAATGGATGACATGATGCTGACTAAGTGAGATGAATTTTGGTCTATAACATGTGAACTCCAACCTACAGTTAAAATGCCAATTAATATTAGTATCAAATTGTCCAATCTTGTGGACAATGAGAACAGAGACACGAATGCATTCAGATCCTGTGCAAGTCATCAGGTGTCTGGTCTAGATACCCTGGCAGTGATAGTTAATTTTGCTGTGTTTTGATTTAGTGTTTGTGGTAATATATTCTAGTATGTCTGAGAATATGAAAGTAACACCTGGTGTGCTCTGTGCAAATGCTTCTCAGCTTCAGGAGGAAAGCCAAAGGGGACGCACAGCTGAACCTGAAGCATCATTATAAATAGGCTCCAGGGAATAAACTCCTCAGATTTCTGAGAATAAAACAAAGTTAGAGAAAATATACAAATATATGAGACTTTCTTGTAGCAAGACACACCTTCGAGAACAGATTATGCTCAGAAGTTTGCTTTGGGGCCGTTTGTAATCCAAATCAGGTTTTCACTGCATAGTTTTGCATGCAAATGTCCTCAAAACACACTCGTGTGCATGTGTGCACACATACATACAATTCGCAAACAGGAAATGAGGCCGATTTTTTAAAAAAATGCTTGTGTTCAGTGGTTTTATTTTGCTGATATCTTAAGACTGTCAAAAGGTGGATATTCCTTCTAGAATTATTCCTTCCTGGACTGGGCACATCGTAGGCTGTGTTAGACTAGTGCCTGCACAGAGGTGACGCTGTTGACATTACAGTCCTTGAAGCAATTGTTTCAGCTCCCAGTGCCTCTGTCATCAGTGTTCTCTTCCTTTTGTGTGATTGAGATCTGGAATTCCCAGGTTTAGCTTATTATATGGTGAGTATCCAAGAAGAACAGGCATGGCGAAAAGAAGCCCTCTCCTGGGAAGACCTAAAAACACCACGTGCTTATGATAAGAAAGCTGCTAGATTGTTTTAAACGTATATTTCCTAGACTTGCATCAAATCTAATAAAGATAAACTGACTTTTTGGATTTTCTGGTACAAAAATATTCAAATTTTGACTCTCCCCTCCCTTCCCTCCCTCCCTTTCTCTTTCTTTCTTCCTTCCTTCCTTTCTTTCTTTCTTAACTTAACAGTTCAGTTTTATTCAAGTCTGGCTTGCCCTGCCACCTCTGTGAGAAGTCATCACCATTGGGAAGATAACGAATTACACTGTGTCACTTTCATTATTGTGCTCATCTTATAAACCTATTGGCAATTCTGGTGGACATTTCTAAGATGTAATATGAGCAAGAGAGAATTCACCATTTCCCTCCACCAATGTCTAGAGGGTCAAAATGACTCTCTGTTTGCCACATTCCCAGGGTTGGGAGGTCCTGCTAGCAATCTCAGCCTTCACCTGGAAGTGGAAGGTGATAATACGCAATCCATGAAATCAATATACATTGAAAATACATTTTGGGCTCAACAGGAGTTGCTGAGCATTCAACTGGAGTTCTCAGGTGCAGTAGGAAAATGCAGTGGTCTGTTGAGCTCACATTCTGGCTGATTAATACACTGTTAAATGCTATTTGGAGCTCTGCCAGGAGAAATATAAACAGCAAAAGAACTTACTCTATAAGTATCTGTCTTTTTGCCAAATCTTACAAGGAAAATGTGTTTAAGAAAAAAAAAAAGATAGGAGGATGTGTTTTTATTACATGTATGCTCATCAGATCCCAGCTCTGTAAAACCCATTAAAAACAACATGAAGTATTTAAAATCAGCAGCAATCACCTTGGTTGGTTACTGATTTACAAGATTAAAAACATTCTGAACTGAAGATGAAGGTGCATTAATACACACAGGTTCCTGAAAGAATCCTTGGTGATTACTTGCCTGTCTCTTTGGTGAGGGGTTCAACATCTTAAGGAAAAATGTCAGCACGTAAGTGAGGAGGAGGTGTTGATACTCAATAATGTCCCTGGGAAATTGAGAGGGTTGTTTAATAGCCCAGCCCTAAATACTATCAAGATTTGTTTTTAAAACATCCCTGGCACTCACTGGTCCAGTGGCAGAAAAAGTTTTCAAGTTAAATGTGCACTGTGAAGGCCTTCCTAGTGTTAGCTAAGACATTCCTTTTATACCACGTCCTGGACCATAGTTCCTGGAACACAGAAGAGTCCTAGTGTAATCCCCAGAAACTGTCCAATCTGCTTCAACTTTTATGTACCAAAGTTGTGTTGCTTTTCAGTTGCCCTGAACACCCAGGTTAAAGGTCACATGACCTGAGCTTGCCTAGATAAACTAAGAGTGCACCTACGGGGCGGACACCGCAAAGCAGGATCCAGGGTCCAATCGGATGGAGACTTGGCATCACCCTATGACAGGATTCAATCTGATCATGCTTCCTAGCATCACTCATCACAAGATTCAATCAGAGCATGCCTCATTAACCTATACTTGTATAACCTGCCACAGACTCTGCTGGGGAGACAGAGTTAGGCACTTTTTCTTCCCTCCTTGCCTGTTGATTTGCAAAAAAACCTTTATTTTCCCCAAACCCGGTGCCATGGCATTGACTTCTACATTGAGAGTCCATTGCTTGCTTGGTAATGCTAGCACCAACATGGACTGGCATCCTGAAAGCTAGGTTCTGTCACCAGTAACATATCCAAGTCATCCTTTAGGGTGCTTAGATTGATTGAATTGATCTCCTGTCGTTCATCTTCTTTTAGAATTTATAATTTTGGAGGAAACAAACATCTCAAATGGATAGAGCTTTTGTTTACCTGTGTTGTAAATAAAGCAATGCAGCAGCTTGCATAATAATTATACATAGGTAAAAGAAGATGGGAAACGGCAGGATGAGGTCAGTTTTAAAGGATAGATGCCTGAGTGTGTACTTTTTTTTTTTTGAGTTGGCGTCTCATACTGTCACCCAGGCTGGAGGGCAGTGGCACGCTCATGGCCACCCCAGCATCAGCCCTCTGGGCTCAGGTGATCCTTCTGCCTTAGCCTTCCAAGAAGCCAGAACTATAGGCGTGCGCTACCACTCCCAGTTAATTTTTTGATTTTTTGTAGAGATGAGGTCTCTCCAAGTTGCCCAGGCTGTTCTCGAACCTGTGGGCTCAGGCAATCCACTTGCCTCAGCTTCCCAAAGTGCTGGGATTACAGGCTTGAGCCACCACGCTCAGCCTGTATTTACTTTATTATGTGTGTGAAGCTCTCACAGGTCTCAGGTCAGCAGGTACCTAAATGTTGCATGTGAAGATGTGACTGGTAGATAAAGGTCAGAGAAGGGTAAAGTCAGAAATGCAACTGACAAAGGCCATATCTGTATCCCTTTTCCTGATCTGATGCATCTGTGGTATACAGCCTGTCCCCTCAGTGACCGCCTCACCGCTGGCGATGCAATTACTGTGGATCATAGTGGTGAGTCTATTTGACAAAACCCCCATAGGTATACATGCTCTTGCTACTGCAGGATCCTTGGATTTTTAGGGATTACAAACCATAATAACTCTTTGTAGTGCTTTGAACCCCCTACACTTGATCTGGGTCTTCCTTGAACCCATGGGAGGAAGATGATGGAGTTTCAGTGAACACGAGCACCATAGGACAAGCTGAGGGCATGCCCAGAATGCCACTCCAGTGTTGGACTTCATGTCACCCTTGTGTTACAGATGCCACCTAAACATGTGCCTAGAGGGTGTCAGACTTTCCTTTGTGCTTTTATAAATTTTAGTTTGGCTTTCTAAGTAGGTAGATTTCTAAGTCCAGCTGAGAGAGGAACTAATTTGCCAGGCGAAGAAAAACTGCTTTATAAAGGGAAACCCTCTATGTCTCTGAGGCAGCCTCAGAGTAAGCACTCCATAAAACATCCTTGCGTTGGGCCCCAGTGGCTTAGGTGATTTCTCCAGATGCCATCCCCAGCCGCCATTACAATGCCTTTCACTCATGCTTTGCATCTCCATTGTGTCCTGTAGTTTTGCACCTGGACCTGCCTTTAACAGTCACTTCAGGCTGATGTTCCTTTGGGATAGTCCAGCTAGCTCTCAGTTGCAGCTGTGTCCTGGATGCTGTGTCTGCATCAATTTTGATGCCCCCTTCCAAAACCATCCTACCCACTGAGCCCAGGCTTTCTCTGGGAAGAGAGTTGGAAAAATGCACACATCAGGGTCAAGGCTTCATTTTTCTTTCCTTGAACCAAGACAGCAGTGCTTAACAGTAAGAAGAAACTCCTGGAAACAACCCTGGAATCACTGATGCAAACTCAGTGTATTATTATAAAGCTCTATCTTGGCTTTCTGTGGTCTTTGCCCTTTCTTTACTCACTAGACATTCACAGTAGTAGAGAGCAACCAAGATGTCCTATAATGGTCCTCTCCAAACCTCAAAGCAATACTAATGTTCAAATAAAAGGTAAGAATGATTCTAGAATCAGGGGATTAGTAAAAACATTTCTGTTATATAAACTGATGATATTTAAATATTGGATTCAAATAAGTTCAGCTAAAACGTATAAAATATATCAGAGCACAGGGACCCATTCTGGGCAGAAACTGAGCCAAGCTGGGTGAAACGACTTGCTTATGTTTCAGAGGCAGAAACTGAGCCAAGTTGGGTGAAATGACTTGCTTATGTTCCTATGTGTGATAAGTCACAAGCCCATCAGACTAACCCTGCTCTCGCTTGCCTCAAGCCCATGCTCTTAGCACTTTTCCCCACGTGGGTTGGGAATCTGCTCAGAATCCAATTCTAGCTTTGCATTTTAGGGGATTGGGAATTCTCACCTGTGTTTAGAGACAAAAGAATAAAATTTCACAAGGCCTCCTTGTCCATGTGCTTAGGGTGGGAGATATTGACCTTAGTGCCACTGCCTTGGGAAGTAGAGTGGACAGTTACTTTGGTTTATTTTATTTTTTAGGTTTTTGGCTACTCAGCGTCCAACCACTCTGCCTGTTTGAGGGATGTCCTCTGTTGTTTGCACTTTTGGGGAATGTTGTGCCCTTTTTCTCACTACAGAAGCAAAGAGAAGGTGGGTAGGCCTTCCCTCTCTCTGTCCCCGAAAGCCAAGCTTTAAGCATGTGGCCTTGGTCTGACTTTTAGAATTTCCTGCCTGGGATCTTTATATAAGGCTAGTGTCATACAACAAATGGGGGAGCAAAACCATCATGACAACATGAGAGTGTGCAGTGCTGGTGGCTGCTTCCTAGACAGTTTCTGCTGAGAGATAATGCTTGGACCTCCCAAGCTGCCTGGGTGTTTTCAAGTTCATTCAGTCTTTCTCTGTTAAGGGAGTCTCCAACATCCTTCCAATGAGTTCCCTTCCTTGATTTTTTTTTTTCTTAAAGACTGCTTTATTGCGTTGATGAACCAAGAGCCAGCCATCTTCTCCTTGCTGGGAGCAGCACAGTATCTCCCAGGTCACCAAGAAGTAAACACAGTTGAGAAGGAATTCCTATTCCTTAACTTCTGGGATTCAGGTTCCCAGGAGGCTGGATTTAGATTTGGCTAATATCCTGGATTTTTAAAGTACATATGCTCTTGCCGAAAAATCTGGCATTTTAAAATTGATTTTGTCCAAATGGGAAAGCTATATAAAAATGAAAATTTTTTGTTTTTCACATTCTCAAGTGACAAAAGGAAATATCGAATGCATTAAAAAAACCTCCATTTAGAATTTGAATAAAAAGGCAGAGTGCATGTGACAAAGCTGTGACCGAACCCAAACCTGCCTATTTTGTCTGAATTTCAGTATTCTGGCATTGCCCTAAGTTCCTTTTTATTCTCAGATAGTTAAGAAATAACTCTTCTTACTTTTTTGTAAGTTAGCTCACATCAGGAAAAATGTGATTTGATAGATTATTTTTCTATTGAATATCTAACTTTCTCCTCACAGTTTGAAAGAGCTTGTCACAATTCCCAAAGGGTTAATGCTAAACCAGCCATGAAGAGAAGCACATGCCCAGGGCTAGAGCAAGCAAGCTAAATTAATGAGAACCAAGTATAAGGCTAAAAACGAGATATACATACACACACACAAGCACATACACACATATGTATATACTCATGGATATGTTCATATGCACAAATGATACATACACATATATGTTTTGTGTATAATAAATATATGTTAAAATCTTTTTTCAGTGATCAGAAGTTTAGATACACACACAAAAATCTTTTTATTCCTATAATTTTTTATGCTTTTTTTTTAGTTGGAGTCTCATCTGTTGCACAGGCTGGAGTGCAGTGGCACACTCATGGCCACCCCGGCATCAACCTGTTGGGGTCTGGCGATCCTTCCACCTCAGCCTTTCAAGTAACTAGAACTACAGGTGAATGCTACCACGCCCAGCAAATTTTTGATTTATTGTAGAGATGAGGTCTCGCCAAGTTGCCCAGGCTGGTCTCGAACCTGTGGGCTCAGGCAATCCACTCGCCTCGGCCTCCCAAAGTGCTGGGATTACAGGCTGAATCACCGAGCCCAGCCATTTTTATGCATTTTAATGGAAATCTAGGTGGGAAGCAAATCAGTATAATTTCTGCATTAAGCAAATCTCTTAAATGTTAAAAAACCCTTGGTGGAACTCTTGCACCTTAGGCCTTAAGGAGCAGCTGCCTTCTCCTGGAGCTCACTGGACTGGAAATAAAGAAGCCGAGGCCCTGACCAGCCTCTGAAATGTCTTAGCTCAATGACTTTACAGCATTGGGCTTGTTTCCTCACATGGGAAATGAAGGGTTAATGAACTTTCTAGCTCTAAAAAACGGTGAGTCAATAATTCATGAAAATACACTGGATCTGAATTCCCCTACTGCTGCTGTTATTCATGGACCTGATGGTACTTTCTGAACAGTGGAGAGACCATGCACATTCAAGACCCTTTCCCTCTGCACCCCTGCCATACACTCACCATGCCTCCACAGCCAGGGCATGTGGAAGAGCACCAGACTGTGGGTGGAGATTCTGGGTACTGGATGATGTCATCAGGAATGAGCCAGGGAATCCAGTGTTCATGCCTCCTGTGCCACTGAAGTAGTTTTGCCATGAATTCATTCACTCATCACTAAAATGTTAACACTACATATATCTACACAGAAAATTGCAAACATGAAAACCTCTCTGTAGCATTCAAGATACCAACAAGGAGCAGATGGCTTTGTCAAATTAGTAAATTTCAAAGAAGGACTATTTACAAAGAGACTCCATGAAAATGTGGGAAGCACAAGGAATAGGGTAGTAACCTGGGGTTAATAGCATTGGAATAGACATTATGATTAAGGCTGAAGAGACAATGGAGTGGTGTCTGGAATTCTTAAGCATCTCATAGAGGAGGCCTTTTGGACAGGAGTAGTGACATTTGGTTGAGCAATACAAATAGCCCAAGGCAATCTCTCAGAAAGGGAGCCAAAGAGAATAAATAACCTGAAGGTATTCTCTGCTCTTACTCTTATCTGACGCCAAGTTTTCCCTGGATAAGCCCAACTGAAAACCCAGAATAAGGGAGTCCATTGATGGACTCTATATTCACCTACCTTCTGAAGCAGGAAGGAGGGTGGGAAAAGGTGGAAAGAGGATTTGGAAGGTCAAAGAGAAGACGTCCAGCACACAAATCTACACAAACTAAGAGCAAAATGGTTTCAAAGTCTTTCCTTAGAACTAACTATAGCCTTGAATCACTAGTTACATGAAAATGATAGCATATTTGCTTAGCCTTTCGTTACATGGATTTGAGAAGTAGTCCCTGAGAATCAGAAAAAAAGATAACTCTCTGAGCTTCAAACAGTGACAACAACATCTAATGGATGAGAGTAGAGATAAGTGAAAAGGGACCCAGTGACTTCTTGGCCTGCAGGACCAGAAAAATACCAAAAGGGCATTTTTTGTATCTATGGGAAGAATATTCTGGTCAGTGATTGGTGCAGGGTTCTGGAGACATAGAAGAGGGGTAATCTTAGGGACAAGATTTTAGCAGTGCTTATTTATACATCAAACTGGAGAGAGGATGGATAGAACCCATTTCATATCCTGCTTGGCTTTCTTTTGCAGAAGGGACACACTAGGATTATCTCCAGATCCCATAAAATGTCAGGACCATATAACCAACTCTTTTGGCCTCTTATACATTTTTGGAGCAGCCTCTGGTTCTGATCTAGCTTTATTTGTAGTGGATGCAAAGCAAGAATGTGCTGGGATGACCTCTTTTGTCTGATATGGTGGTGGTATATTTTTCATGACAAGTGAGTGAATTGGCATTCTGTTTGTAGTCTTCAGTCCCATGGGCTTGAAGGAGGTCAGTCTGCTATTATGTGATGGGTGTGTTCTCACCTGCCAACTACTCAGAATTCTGAATATGCAAAGCTGAGGGACTGTGGGCCTTGATACTTCTGAAGCTCCTTGAGAGCCCATCTGCCATTTCCTGGGGATATTAGGAGCATTACCCTTTTACCATAGGGACTTCCATCTACTTCCTGTCTAATATCATTTTCATAAATGCTCTCATTCAATCTGTGCAGCAACTCTCTGAGAATGATTATTGTATTCTCATTTTTCAGTGGATATAAACCAAAGGTCAAGTGAACGAAGTAACTAGACCAAGGTCATGTAACTAGTGGACTGCAGAAGAGGGTCTTGAAGTCAGGCCCTCTGACGCAAAATTTGATGTCACTAGTAGCAATAACTGCTACGTGAATGAAGAAATGAGAACGTTCTAGACAATTATAATTCATTTATTTCTTAAACAACTTTATGAAATTATTAAAATAGCCGTTAGTATGTTAGAGAAATGCAGCTAGAGAAACTAAATAGCTTGCCCAAGGTTACATGGTTACTGGTGGAGTGAGTTTTCAACCCCAGGAGATTTGATTTCAGAGACTGAACTTTGCAAACTGCCCTGCACATAGACTGAGCAGAGGGGAAGCAAAACGCCCCCATGATTACTAGCAAGGAAGCATGGGGGAAAAATGAAATACTGTGAATCAATCAGTTCAGGCCAAAGCAACTGTTAGAGGCTTAATAGATTCAGAAGTTACAGGCATATCTAAACTGATCTTTTACTTTTTAACTCTCTGCATTAAATACTGCTTCCCTTGTCTTTCAGATTATCAGATAATTTAACTACAAGCCTTGTTATGCATTTGAATGAAAACCACAGGAGGTTCAAAAGGTTAAGTTACTAAAAACAAAACCTTGGTGTTTTGCTTTGTTTGTTTTGGGGGATCCCGAAAGTCTATTTCTAGTCTTTATGGAACCAGGAAGTGCTAATATAATAGGAATGTGATGGTTAGAGTAATCTGATACAAAAGAAATCAGGAAGTCCTGGGAACAGTTGAAAAAAGATGGTTGTTACAATATTTTTACTTGACTTTTTTTCTCAGCCCTATGAAAGTGCTAGTTTATGAGAGATTTTTGTCTGTGATAAAACTAGCATTGCATTTTTCTTTAACCAAGGCCGTAGGTGTGCCTCTAACTTATATTGAGGCCACTGCTATATTTCCCTACCTTTCTGATACAACTCCACAAAAGACTACTCTAAACTTATTTTTACATGAATACTCCTTGAAGATTTTGAGTAACTGAATTATCTCTTAGATAGCCACATGTAGCTGTTTAATTAAAATAAAATAAAAATTCAATTTATCAGTTGCACCAGCCACATTTCAAGTGCTCAGTAACCACATGTGGCTAGCTTTGACTAGTGACTGCCACATTGGACAAGACAGATATAGGACATTTCCGTCATCACAGAAAGCTCCATTGGAGAGTCACACATAGAGCCCGACCTCAATTGGGAAGAAACGACAAAACATGAAAAGGAAGTAGAGAGGAGACTTCCCTGGTCTCTTTCCTGGACTCACAGCTGGAATCGTGCCTGTAAATCTCCAGGAGCAAGCCAGCTATGACAGACTCTGAATACTGTACTTTGGAAGCCATGGTATTTATATATCATGTACTCTCTGTGCTTCTGTCCTCTTATCCCCTGTAATATCTGCAATGCACATTAGGAAGTTAGAGTCTATGTCAGCCTCACAAACAGGAACCAAGGAAAGGGGATTGGAGCCACAATTGAATCTGAGCACTTAGTAGTCATTGAAGTAGTTGAAAAGGAGACCCCTAAGGAAGCTGTAAAACTTAGGGGAGGCCAGGCTCGGTGACTCAGCCTGTAATCCCGTGCTTTGGGAGGCCGAGGTGAGTGGATTGCCTGAGCCCTCCGGTTCGAGACCCGCCTGGGCAACTTGGCGAGACCTCTTCTCTACAATAAATCAAAAATCAGCCGGGCTTGGTAGCCCGCGCCTGTAATTCCGGCTACTCGGAAGGCTGAGGCGGAAGGATCGTCAGAGCCCAGCAGGTCGAGGCTGCGGTGGCCGGGAGTGGCCACTGCACTCCAGTCTGGGCGACAGAGTGAGACTCCGACTCAAAAAAAAAAACTTAGGGGAAAGGAATAGAGGATCCTTGACAGCTTGCCTTTTTTTCCCTTGCCTGAAAACTCTTGTAGAGAGAGGGGAACCAGGAGATTCTGGATTTCATTCCATTATTGAAATCTGTGCTCTCTTTGTTAGAAACCTCATAGCCAAAACCTCTGAAGCTTTACTCACGGTAATTCCTACAGAGCAATGGTTCTCCATTTTGTGACTGTACTCCAAAATAGTTGAATGCAAATCGCTGGTGTGGATCCCTGGCACTGGTGTTATTTTTGGCTCCCTGGGTGACTCCAATGTGCAACTAAGACTGAGAAATTATGCTTGAGATAGAACTCCTTTTATTCACAGATCAGAATGACCAGAACACATAATCCAAACCTTTTCTTCCTTCCCTCTGTTTGACAGTAATATGAAGGCCTTTAATTTATATTAAGATGATCTGTCTTGATAGTAGAGCAGTAAAGTAGAAAGATTTTCGAGTTTAGAGCCAGAACTTCAGAGTTTAGTCCAAACTCTTCATCAAATAGCTACTATGTTATGCAAGCTGCCTCACCTTACTGCACTGTCATTTCCCTGCCTGAAACCTGAAAGTGTTGGTCTTGAAAGGCTCTAGTTTTCTTTGTGTTGTACACCGTGTGCCAAGGCTATACAAAGTGCTTTACTGTTCCATGAGTCTGATGACATAGCCATGTAACCACCTAATGAGCTAAATACTTACTAAGGATTTGAGGATAAGGAACTCTAGTCTTTGAAGCCCCACATTGTCTAATGCAGTGCTTCCTTGTATATCGTAGGCACTGACTATAGCTGACTGAATGAATGTATACTTAAGATGACTTTTCCCCAGGGTATTGATGAGCCAATTATAGGGACAGAATAAGCAGTCTTGTTCAAGTCAGAGCAGTTAGATGCAGGGTTTTTCCGGGACAGCCAGCTGCCTCTCTGCCACCCTGTCCCAGATAACTAGAAGAGCGTCAGTGACTGGTATGGCATATGGCACAAGACTGGGAAAGAGGTCTTCAGATGCCAGGCCTCAGCTGACCTTGCCATCATGCATGCTGGGGCGCCCAATATGCTGCCTGCCTTCATCAGCCTGGCTCAAGACCTTGATACAGCTGAGCCTACCAGTTGAAGGCGTCAGGACACACAGTTGCTTCAGGATGGCGAGAATAAGGAATGGCCCAGGAGACTGGAATCCTCTCCTTTATTTGCTGCCAATGCTGCCAACTAGCTGTATGACCTTGGGCACAAAAACCTCTTTGTACATCTGTTTTCTTATCTTTAAAATAAGCTGCTTGGATCATGTGATTCTAAGATCCTTTTCAAATCTAAAACCGTATGAAAAAACGTTTTCTTTGGAAAGCTATCCTTATTATTACTCAATGCCCTATTCTTTTCAAGGTGCTTGACAATAGATTTTGTGATTATTTCCTCTGTCTTTTCCCCCTAACTTCCTATGTAGAGAAGTTAAACTTAGAAGCCCAGGGTTTTTCAGGGTCATTCCTTTTTCTATTTAGAAAAAGAAGCTAAGTTGTTCCATTCCTGCTTTGGTCAAATCATTTGCCCTTCAAAAAAAATCTTTAAAATGATAGCTGATGATCCTGAAATTACTCTGAACATGTTCTTAAGTGTTTGTAGTTCAAGTTGTTGGAAACTCGAATGGATTTTAACTGCTTCTCATACTTGGGTCATTTTTCCTTCTTCTATTACAGGGCTGCCCCCACACTCTTACATGTAGACTGAGATGGCATATTCTGAGTTTTCAGTGTCATCTGACAGCCATTTTCAGTCCTGTTACACAGATTTTTGCAAAGTGTGTTTCCCTGTTCAGCTGCATCAGCATTACCTGGGAACTTGTTAGAAATGCAAATTATTGGGCTATCCTAGGCCACAGAATCATTAGTCTATATTGTAAGGTGATTCTGATGCATCCTGAATTTGAGAATTTGAGAACTATTGCTCTAAAAACAGACAATCTTTTTTCTTGCCCTTCTCATTCCTAATATATTTCCTTATTTCCTTCTATAATACATTGAAAAATTAGGAGATTGTTTCTCTTTAACTCTTTCAAAAATGGAGTTCTATTTTCTGCATTGACATTTCTTACTCTGACTCTAAAAGAACTATTAATTTCTCTTTGTGGAATGGCTTAGTTTTCTCTTTTTCTGGCTTTCTCATAGAATGTGAGTGTATTACGTGGCATGAATTAAATGAAATGTAATCACAGAGGCAACTGATAAATATTTTTATACAATTCTACAGTCTTTCTACTCCAAATATGGTCTTAGGCCAGCAACATTGGCATCACCATCACTGGGAACTGATTGGTACCACAAAAATCTGTCTCTACCCCAGCACCACTAGAATCTGCATTTTAACAAGATCTCCAGGTCATTAATCTGCAAATTAAAGGTTTTTTTATATTGTTAGCTTTTTGTAAAAACAGAGGTCACTATGTTGCCCAGGCTGGTGTCAAACTCCTGACCTCAAACTATCCTCCCATGTTGACCTCCCAAAGTGCTGAGATTATAGGCATGCACCACCATGCTCAGAAAGCAAATTAAAGTTTGAGATGGGCCAGGTGTGGTGGCTCAGCCTGTAATCCCAGCACTTTGGGAGGCTGAAGCAAGAGGATTGCCTGAGCCCAGGGGTTTGAGACCAGCCTGGGCAACTTGGCAAGACCTCGTCTATACAATAAATCAAAAAATTAGCCGGGCATGATGGCACACGCCTGTAGTTCCAGCTACTTGCAAGGCTGAGGTGGAAGGATCACCTGAGCCAAGCAGATGGAGGCTGCAGTGGCCGTGAGTGTGCCACTGCACTCCAGGCTGGGTGACAAGAGTGAGACCACAACTCAAAAGTAGTAATAATAAAGTTTGAGATGCATTGTTCTAGAAGAATAGTTCATCTAGAAGAATATTTCATCCTTAAATGGAATGATTGTTTTATAAGTTATAAGTTGAAATACAGTTACTTGAAAATGTTAACCAATCACATTTTATCTCTAAGGTAATATATATATTTAGTAACGTGAGCCTTATGATAATGACAAAGAAGCAAGAATATATTTTATATAAAATAAATGCATTATGCACATATTAATCAATAAAAGCAGTTTTTGCTCTTCTACATAAGATTGTCTTAACCTAAGGATGGAATTACAAAGAACAGGTAGGTAAAGGAAAGATCATCAGGAAGAATTTTCCAGAGTGATGGACTACTCAGCCAAGGAAATGGCATAAATAATGTCACGACTGTGTAAAAAGAGTGTAAAGTGTTGTTTTTTTTTGAAAGCAGGATTTATTAAGAGGATAGAAAAATTTCCACAGTAGGAGGGGACCTGAAGGGAGGGTTGCCCAAGAGTGTAAAGTTTTTTTAAAGACAGGAATGATTTTGTGCAAATACAATGTTTTAGTAATAATAGTCATTGCGATGTATTGAGTAGACCTAGACATCAGGCTGTGTGCTTTACCAGCAATATCTCATACAACAGCCGAGGACACGCCATGAGGTGGATATTACCATTATTCCTACTTTATAAAGGAGGAACCTGAGGCTTGGTTGGTTAAGCAACTAAACGTGCACTTTCATTTCAGAGAGGTTTTGAGTTTGCTATTACTATCTATTTTAATTAGAATAACATTGGGGCAGTGTCAGACAAAAATCTCAACTTCAATGACTGAAGAAAAAGAAGTTCATTTTTACTTCTGTTAAGTTCAGAAAGGGTGTTCTGATTAACGAGCAGCTCTTCTTCAAGCTCAGCCTCAATAACCCAACTTCTTTCATTCTTGTGACTCTGCCATATTCCACATTTATCTTCCAGGACCAGCCTGTTCATCTGTATTACAGCCATGGAGGGAGAAGGAGCATGGAGAATTGGGTGAGAAGGATTTTCTAATGAGTCAGACCTAAAAATGACACACATTGCTTCCATTATTCCACCAACTTGAACTTAAAAGGAGAATGGGAAATCTGGTTGATCCCAGAAAGAAGAAGAAGAGGATGGGATGAACAGGTCTCCACCGAACAACCTCCCTGACTTTGTGCAAGTAACTTATCTCTTTATTTGCCATGTTAATTTCAGTTTCTTCATCTGAAGAGTGGGAATAATTACACCTGCATCATCAGGTTGTTGTTTGGATTAAATTACTAACCTTTATTATTACTATGATGTAGGACTGATAAATTCTTGATTTCCCTTTTTGACAATTTCCTGGTTCAGAAGACAGTCTGTCCAAGACTTATTATTTTACTGAGGATGAAAACATGACTGACATTGGAATTAAATGAAAGTATCATTAAGGGTCCAGGATTACAAGGAAATTAAATATTTAGCATAGTAAGACATAGACACTTGATTTTAGAAAAGTGCATTTCAAAGACTTCAAAAGATGTAGAGTTATCTCCTTCAGGTTACAGACTATAAATGTGAATATGGCTTATTGTAAGAGGAAGGATCTAAGAGTTTAACAGAGTATAGCATAGTGTCTGGCATGGAACAGGTGCTTAATTAATATTTTTGAACTAATGCATGAATAAAAATCTTGTGAAGAAGATAAATAAGAATTCTTAGGCCAGGCGGGACGGCTCAAGCCTGTAATCCCAACAATTTGGGAGGCTGAGGCGAGAGGATTGCCTGAGTCCAGGGTTTGAGACCAGCCTGGGCAATTTGGTGAGACCTCGTCTCTACTATATATATATAAAACTAGCTGGGCGTGGTAGCTGGCACCTGTAGTTCCAGCTACTTGGAAGGTTGAGGAGGAAGGAAGGCGGAAGGACTTGAGCAGGTTGATGCTGGGGTGGCTGTGAGTGTGCCACTGCACTCCAGCCTGGGAGACAGAGTGAGACTCTGACTCAAAAAAAGAAAAAAGAATTCTTTAGATAATCAAGTTAGGTGGAGTTGTGTAGTTTGAACAATGGTTCTATGGCTATATAAAGGATCTATATTTTCTCTGATGTGTCTGTCTTGGCCCTGGGATGGGCATGGGATGAGGATGTAGAATATAAATATGTCACATCTAAGAAGGATGTGCCCAGTTTAAGGAAGTCGTAGCTGAACAGTTCCCTGATGGGGTCAGACCTAGTTGCAATTGTATCCAAGTCTAGAAACCACATGAAGAAGAATATTAGCAAATGAGAAAGTGCTCAAGTGGGCAACTGTGTATGGAAACCAGATCACGTAAAACGTGAAAGAAGAAACTAGCCTGGATGGAGATGACTGGATGTGGTGGTGTGGGCATACTAGCTACCTTCCACATGGTGTAAGGACTGCCATGTGGACCAAGCTGCAGGGAGGGGGTGATGACTGATACATGATCTATTACAGAGATGCCAATCTCATTGCAATATACACAGAGCATGCTCTGAAAAGGAATGAAGACTCTCCCAGAAGTAGTGATCTCCCTCTGGTCTGAATGACCTCCTGCCAGCAATGCTTAATAGATGACTCCAGCTTCAGAAGAAAAGAGGAAATAAATAACTGCTAAAATATCTCAAACCAAAAGCCAAGGTGGATCTTGATTTCTCTCTGTCCTTCATGTCCCTTTCCATGTGGAACTGAGGTGCTAAGTGTGCGGCTGGTTGCCTTGGGAGGCCAGAGCTGCCGCACCAACACTCTGCTGGCCCTGGCGGCTGTGCTGTAAGGAGCAGCACATCTGTGTCACTTCATGATGCATGCCGCCTCCAGGGGAGAGACACCTCTGACAGCTGGCCAGGGAAGAGTCCTGATGTCAGCTGTCAGAGCACCCCACAGCCTGCATATTCAAGCAGGGGAAATGAAATTTCACTGTAGCAATAAGACAGCAGACAATATGTTGGAAACGAAACTATCCTTAAAATAAGTAACTTAAATTTATCTGATACTGAGGGTTCTCCTGGGCAAGCCAATATAATTATCATCAAGGCAATAGTTACAATTAATGGCATATTATTAATGTAATGGTAAATATTGTAATTATTACGTTTGGTTTGAACACCCCAGGGGCTGTCCTACTTTTCTGTTCATTTCTCCTTAGCCATAATAAATAACCTTCCCAATTTATTGCTTCCTCCTATTGCTAGGGTTTCTTATTCTGGGGATCAAAATCAGAAAATATGGGAATGGGGGAACTCTGAATGAATGCTTCTAAAACAAAATGTCAACATAGATTTCATATATTTCTCAAACAGAATCCAAACATTGAGCTTGAGGCTGATGCAAATAAGACAGTGATGTGAGATTCATATTTAGACTGTGTATCAGTGTCGATTTCCACATACCATTAAAATGCAGCAGTGAAAAATTTCAGTATCACCGTGCTGCACTCTACATGTGATTAAAGGCAGTTTGACTCTCCTTTGCAGATTTTTCTTTTCTACTTTTAGCTCCACTGTTTGCCAGCAAGCCATTTACTATGCCACAAGATTCTGGAAGGTAGATTGCGTTTTTAGTCCTCTACACAGCCTAGTGTACTACCTAAGCTTATAGGCACTCAGTAATTACTTGTTGAATACAAAGACAAATGAGAAAATACATGAAATTCTAGTCCAATAGTTGAACTCCAAATGATATCCAAAAGAATGAATCTTGATGGTTAAATGACCATTGAACCTATTGAGTTCTTTAATCCTTCTTCACAAGTACGTTTTATTTTGAGACATTCACTACAGGCACTTAGCACTTAGTTCCAGCTTTGGAGGACTTTGACTATGTACAGTTCTTTTTTGTGTTGATACAGTGTAGCTCCCCAGAGTATCTACTCCCAATGTTCACCATTCTGTTCTTGAGACTATACAGAGGGATTCTTATCCTCTACCACTTCCCTTGCCTCCATCAAATCAAAGGCAGTTATTATGACACCCATGTGCTTTCTCTTTAATGCTCCTGGATTTTTTTCCATTTCCCATATGACATGTTTTCACAAGTATCCTCACTATACCTTGGTATGTGCTCCTGTTGGTCTCTAAGATAAATAGCCAGAATGAAACAGAATACCCTCAGAACTCCAGGGCCAGGCATGGTGGCTCATGCCTATAATCCCAGCTACTTGGGAGACTGAGGCAGGAGGATTGCTCAAGACCTTGGAGTTCAGCCTGGGCAGCATAGTGAGACTCCATCTTAAAATAATTTTTTTTAAAACAAAAAACCTCAGAAAGCAGAAGAAGACCATCTGGTGCCCCCTTCAGTTCCTTACTCAGGTTACTCCTTTCTATTAATGCAGCCTCTTATCACATTATTTTTGGAGACAACCCCCTTGCACTCTTGGTTCATATGAAGCTTATTCTTAACATACAAATTTTTCTCTTTTTTTGCTGGCTCATGTCTTCTCCATACCACATTTTTCTGCTAATTATATATTTTTAACACATGAAAGATTTGACATTTATTTGTTTGTTTGTTTGTTTTTGAGTTGGAGTCTCACTCTGTCCCCCAGACTGGTGTGCAGTGGCCACTCCCGGCCACCACAGCCTCGACCTGCTGGGCTCCGGCGATCCTTCCGCCTCAGCCTTCCAAGGAGCTGGAACTACAAGCTTGCGCTACCACGCCCAGGTAATTTTTGATTTATTGTAGAGGTGAGTTCTCTCCAAGTTGCCCCGGCAGGTCTCGAACCC
>CAUYQG010041917.1:0-31166 GCA_963574415.1 Tarsius wallacei | reverse complement strand
ATAAGCCGGGTTCGGTGGCTCAGCCTGTAATCCCGCGCCTTTGAGAGGCTGAGGTGAGTGGATTGCCTGAGCCCGCGGGTTTGAGACCCGCCTGGGCAAGCAAGACCTCATCTCTACAATAAATCAAAAAATTAGCCCGGCGTGGTAGCGCACACCTGTAGTTCCAGCTACTTGAAAGGCTGAGGTGGAAGGATCGCTGGAGCCCAGCAGGTCGAGGCTGCGGTGGCTGGGAGGGGCCACTGCACTCCAGTCTGGGTGACAGAGTGAGACTCCAACTCAAAAAAAAAAAAATAGATGAAATAACAAACAGTCAAAAAAATTTAAAAATTAAAAAAAACCCCACCCTCTTGTGGCAGACTCTGCAATTGTTCCTCTAATCAGGTCTCTCCTGCAGAGCCACCTCTTTCTCCCTCTCCTCAGTGTCCAGAGCAAGGGATGTGGGTGTGTCTGTAGTCCTCTTCTCCCATGTTGGTATGGTCAGGGAGATTTTCTCAGGTGGGGAGGTGTGGAATTATCTCTTCCCCAGCTACGTACTGAGGGGGTGCCCCAGCGAGGCCTATCCTGTAATGGAGTTCTCCTATTGGGCAAATGACATCCAGACTCCGCCTGGGTTTGTCGCTCTCAGTCGTGGCCCAGCCAGTCTGACGTTCCGAAGACTGCTGGGGAGGAGGGGGTTTGAGTCAGTCCTGAACTCACTACTGATCTCTTTGGAGTTCTTCCTCATTCCTTTCTGGCCACACCCTTTGTCCCATGGCTGGATCAGGGGAGGGGGAGAGATGCCTTGGACTCAGCAATTGTCAGGTCCCTCTGAAGTTTGTGCTTTCAGGACATTTGCCCTGGGTCATGATCAACCCCTGAGTAGTTAATCCACCAGTCACAGTCTATTGCTCAGTGGTGAGCAAGTTGGAGCACTTTCCTGCCCCACCTTCAAGATGGTGACAGGGTGCCTCTCTTGTCCTCTCCAGTGGGATTCTGCTTCTGGGCTCCCTCTGCAGTTCCTGCTGCCAGTGTCCAGCCAGGCACTGAAGTGGTGAGGCAAAGCCTGCAGCTTGCAGTCTCTCCTGCTGCAGTGGTCCTCAATTCCTCTTGCTACGTACATTCTCACCCAACTAGTGCTTATCATTTGATAATTGTTCAATAGATACTTTGAGCATTGATTAAATATCAATTTAAAGTATTTTACATACAATAAGACGCACCAAATAAGTATTCACCTTATGACTGACTGATGAATCAACAAATGCATTCAGTCCTGTAGCTACCACCACAACCAAGACATTGAATTTTCCAATTATTCCAAGAAGTTCCTATATTCCTTCCCAATAACTAACCTCATGTTCAGCCATCTATTGATATGCTTTTTATCACAGTACATTAGGTTGGTCTTTACTAGAACTTGATACCTATGTGTTATCACACAAGTAGTATGTACTTCTTTGGCCTGGCTTCTTTTGCTTAGTATAATGTTCTTGAGATTCAGCCATGTTGTTGCATTTGTAAGAGGTCCATTCATTTTTATTGCTAAACATTATTTCATTGTATGTATATACTATAATTTCTTTAACCAGTTACCTTTCCATGGATATTTGAATTACTTCCAATTTGAGGCTATTATGAATAAAGCTGCCTTTCACATACAGATCTTTGTGTACTTGGAAGAATCAATATTGATAAAATGTCCATACTGCCCAAAGCAGTATCTAGGGGTTAAATTGCTGAGATACATGTTAAGTGTATGTCTACCTCAGAAATTGCCAAGCTGTTTTCCATTCCAACCCATTATATATGAAACTTCTTGTTGCTACACATTCTCACCACTTTTTGACATTGAAGGTCTGTTAGGTCACACTCCCAGCAGGGCCTCCAGAATGTTAGGTCAGGCCTACTGGGTATGTGGGTGTATCTGGCATGCAATCTGGTGCTGCATGAAAGACCCAAAGAATTGCATAGAAGTTAGATTAGAAAATATGGTTTATTTAGAAAGTAAATTAGAGAGAGAGAGAAAGAGAAGATTCACCTCTCCCAGGTAGGGGAGGGGGCCAAAGTTTAAGAAAACCTGGCCTGGCCATAGCTCAAAGAGCACATGGCCACACCATAGCTTAGCAAGGCAATGGCTGCAATGGTCTGGCAATGGCCACCAAATGCTCACAGTTGAGTCCTTTTAAACCTTCCCTTTCATAGGGGAAGGTCATTAAGGTGATTGGGTGGTAGTCTGCTCCATATCATCACAAAGGGGGAGGTAAGTGCAGGTACTGACATCAGGTGATGGACAGCAGGCAGATGGGTGGGGTAGTCACATGATTGCTGCCATGGGGGTGGGGTCTGTGTCATGAAGATCACAAAGGGCTAATTAGGTTAACTTGGGTCTTATGGGTGGAGGCAAATACTTGAAATAGAAAAGCGAATTAGTACAAAACAAGCTGGTGAGGGGTGTTGTAAAACAATTATCAATAGCTACCTCTAAGAAACCGGTTCTGTCCTTGGCTAGTGATTAGAGGGTAAGTTAAGTGAACTGCTGAAAAACATGAGACTTAGGCAATGTTAGAATGGCTGCTCACTGGGTATATTAAGTCCATGTTACATCCTTTCAAGGTCTAAATTCTGCCACTTTGATTGACGTACAGTGGTATTTCATTGTATTTTTAATTTGAATTTCCTTATACTTAACGATGTTAAACACTTTTTTATATTGCTATTTTGACTAAATGCACACTTTTATTGACCAAGTGTGAAGCTGCTGCTCAAATCTTTTATCCATTTTTTAAAAAATTATTGTTTGTATTCTTACAGTTCACTTGTAAGGATTCTCTATATAATCCAAATACAAATCCCTTTTTGGATATATCTTTTGAAAATATTTTGCTCCTAGTCCGTGAAACAAGTATTTATTTTCTAAATACTCTCTTTAAAGGTGTTTGATTTTTGAGGAAGTATAACTTATTATTATTTTCTTTTATAGTTTACAATTTTTGTATGTTATCTAAGAAATCCTTGTTTACCTCCAAGATCATGAAAGTTCTCTCCTACGTTTTCTCCTAGAAGCTATAAGCATACACTGAAGATTCTGAGGGATTGGTTCCAGACTACCACAATAAATAAGTACCACAATAAAGGAATTCATATAAATTTTTTTGTTTCCCAGTATATATACAAGTTATGGTTACACTATACTATAGCCTACTAAGTGTACAATAGTATTATGCTGAAAAAATGTACATACCTTAGTTTAAAATACTTTATTGCTAAAAATGTTAATAATTATCTGAGACTTCAAGGAGTCATATTATTGCTTGTGGAGGTTCTTGCCTCAATGTTGATGGCTGCTGACCAGGGTAGTGGTTGCTGAAGGCTGGAGTGGCTGTGACAGTTGCTTAGACTAAGACAACAATGAAGTTTGCCACATCAATCAACTCTTAATTTGTAGCTTGCAATGCTGATAGCATTTTACGCATAATAGAATTTCTTTCAAAATTGGAGTCAGTCCTCTCAAATCCTACCGCTGCTTTATCAACTGTTTGTGTAATATTCTAAATCCTTTGTTGTCATTTCAACAATATTCACAGCATCTTCACCAGCAGATTTCACCTCAAGAAACCACTTTCTTTGCTCACTTATAAGAAGCAACTTCTCAAGTTTCATCATGAGATTGAGTTTGATCATGAGTTTAGTCACATCTGCAAGTTCTACTTCTAATTCTGGTTCTCTTGTTACTCACACATCTTCAGTGAATTCCTCAACTGAGGTCTTGAACTGCTCAGTCATCATGAGAGTTGAAATAAACTCCTTCCAAATTCCTATTAACGATGACTTTTTGCCTTCCTCCCATGCATTGCAAATGTTCTTAATGGCATCTAGATGGCGAATCCTCTCCAGGAAGTTTTAAGTTTACTTTGCCTACATCCATCTGTGATACAGCCTTACAAATGTATTTCTTAAATAATAAGATTTGAAAGTCAAAATTATTCCTTGACCCATGGGCTGCAGAATGGATGTTGTGTTAGCAGGTATGAAAACAACATTCATCTCCTGTTCATTTCCATCAGAGCTCTTGGGTGACCAGGTGCATTGTCAACGTACAGCAAACTTTTGAAAGGAATCTTTTCTTCTGTGCAGTAGGTCTCATCAGTGGGCTTAAAATATTCAGTAAACCATGTTGTAAACAGATTGCTTAAAATATTCAGTAAACCATGTTGTAAACAGATTGCTGTCACTTAGGCTTTGTTATTCCATTTCTAGAGCACAGGCAGATTAGATTTAGCATAATTCTTAAGGGTCCTAGGATTTCTGAAATGGTAAGTGAGCATTGGCTTCAACATAAAAGTCGCCAGCTGCATTAGCTCCTAACAAGAGGGTCAGTCTGTCCTTTTCTCTGAAGCCAAATATTGACTTCTCTCTCACTATGAAAGTCCTAGGTGGCATCTTCTCCCAACATAAGACTTTTGTTTACATCTATGGTTTAGTGTAGCCACTATCATCAGTTATCCTAGCTAGATCACTGAATACCTTGCTGCAGCTTCTGCATCCACACTTGCTGCTTCACCTTGCACTTTTATGTTCTGGAGATGGTTTCTTTCCTTAAACCTCATGAACTGACCTCTGCTAGCTTCCAACTTTTCGTCTTCAGCTTCCCCATCTCTCTCACAGAATAGAAGAAAGTTAGGGCCTTGCTCTGCGTTAAGCCTGGCTTAACGGAATATTGTGACTGGTTTGATCTTCTATCCAGACCACTAAAACTTTCTCCATATCAGCAATAATGCTGTTTCACTTCTTTATCACTTGTGTATTCACTGGAGTAGCACTTTTAACCTCCTTCAATAACTTTTCCTTTACATTTACAATTTGGCTACCTGACACAAGAAGCCTAGCATTCAGCCTGTCTTAGCTTTTGACATGTCTTCCTCACTAAACTTAACCATTTCTAGCTTTTGATTTAAGATGAGAGGTGTGTGACTCTTCCTTTCACTCGAACACTTAAAGGTCACTGTAGGGTTATTAATTAACTTAATTTCAATATTGTTGTGTCTCAGGGAATAAGGAGGTCCAAGGAGAAAGATGAGAAAAGGCTGGCCAGTGGAGCCCAGTTCCCAAGCAATTCCATGGAAATGACAGAGGTGGCAATGAGAGAACACACACAACATTTATTGACTAAGTTTGCCATCTTTTATGGGTGCAGTTTGTGGTGCCTTAAAATAATCATAATAGTAAAATGAAAGATCACAGTTCACCATAATAGATATAGTAATAATGAAAAAGTTTGAAATATTGAGAGAATTGCAGAAATTTAACACAGAGACACAAAGTGACACAAGCTTTAGGAAAAACTGCACCAATAGGCTTGATGCAGGGTTGTCACAAACCTTCCACTGTAAGAAAGAAAACCCAGATTTGCAAAATGCAAAAGCAAAATACAATAAGATGAGGTATGCCTGTATACAGTTTAGGTTTTTTTTTTGAGGTGGCATCTCACTCCATTGCCCAGACTGGAGTGTAGTGGCACGCTTCCGGTCACTGCATCCTTAACCTGCTAGGGTCGAGCAATCCTTCTGCCTCAGCCTTCCAAGTAGCCAGAACTACAGGCATGTGCTACTGTGCCTGGCTAATTTTTGATTCATTGTAGAGATGAGGTCTCGCCAAGTTGCCTGGGCTGGTCTCGAACCCGCAGGCTCAGACAATCCACTCACCTGGGCCTCCCAAAGTACTGCGATTACAGGTTGAGCCAGCAAGTCCAGCCCAGTTTAGGTTTTTACTACAATCCATTTGAAGTTAATTTTTGTTTATGATATGAAGAGTCAAAAATGATTTTTAAAATATGGATGCCCAATTGTACCAGCGATGCCTTCCTTTTTTTTTTTTTTTTAAAGACTATAATTTCCCCCATTTAATTACCTTGGCACATTTGTAAAAAAAAGAAAGAAAAATTGAACAATGTATGCAGGTCTATTTCTGGATTCTCTTCTGTTTCACTGACCTAGTTATCTATTCTTACACTAATACCCCACTGTCTTAATTACCATAACTTTACAGTAAGTGCTGAAATAAAGTAATGTAAACCTCCAACCTAGTTATTTTCCAAGTTTGTTTTAGCTAGCTAGAGATCCACTGTGTCTTCATATAATCATAAATTAATTTCAAAATTAAAAACAAAAAGTTTCACAACTTATTTTTAAAAAATGACTCCTGGGAGGTTCCAGTTCCAGGTAAGAAAAAGCAAGCACACTCTACCATCTCTTCCATTGAATGCAGCAACAAAACCTAGCCACAATGTGCAAAGCAATTTGAGGTGTCTAAAAAGTAAATCATAGGCGAATTGGGGAAGAAAATAAAAGAGTCAAAGTACCATCAAATTGGCAGTGAGTTTACCATGTTTCTTTGTTTGGCATCCTGGCCTGGGATCCAAGCAGACTGGAACTCTAAACTGGGTATTGGCAAGAACAGAGTTGTAGTTGAAGCCCCTCTTCTGACATGAGGTGTCTCCGAATGCTCAGGGAGAGTGGGGGCAAATTCTGTTTGTTTTATTTCTTCTATTTCCATTCTCTGTGCATGCTGAGAGAATGACAGTGGTGACAATGACAGAGGTGACAACGATGGCAGAGGTCTCAACTCTGAAAGAGGAGAATCTTTATCTCAGGGAGGCAGGGAAAGTCCCCTTTTATTTTTTTCTCCCTCTTCCTGCTACAGGGTCTTTGATGCACACAGAGTTGCATAAAGTATGTGGCAAAGTGAGGCATGTAAAGCCCTAGTTTTTGGCCAGAAAATGAAAAAATGGAGTCACAGAAAATTAGAAAATATTAGTAAGAATGCACAGAAAAAGGAACTTGGGAATGTAACCTCATAAGGTTGTTTATAAATCACTGGGCTCACTCCAAGTTGCATGGATATGACCCTTTTAAACAATATACCACAGGCTTTAAGAACTGAATTATGGGACATCCCAAGTCACAAAAAGAACACTGAGTGGCAAGACACTTTGAAAACAAAACTGACACTGAAACCACCACCTACAGAATACATACTGGTTGGAACTTGCAGCCTGAACCCAATCAGGTCAATTGCCTGATAAAACAAAAATGCCAACCTTCTCAGTAAGATTTAAAGAAGATTGAGGGACTTACAACATAATTTTCAAAATATCTGGAATACAATACAAAATAACTGATCATATGAAAAACCAAGACAATCCCTATTTGCCCGAGAAAAGACAATCAATAGATGCTAACACTGAAATGACACAGACAGTGGAATTAACTGACTAAAATGCTAACACAGCTTTTATAAAAGTATACCAACAAATAAGAAAAAGTGCTCCTGAAATGAATAAAATGATAGCAAGTCTCACAAAAAAGAAAGAGAAGGTATAAATAGCAACAAAATGAAGAATTTAGAACTGGAAAGTGCAATAACCAATATTTTAAAAGTCATTAGATGGATCTACTAGAAGAATGGAGATTATAGAGAAAACAGTCTGTGATTTTGAAGAGAGAACAATAGAAATTATCCAATTTAAACAAGTGAGAGAATAAAAACTTAACAGAGCCTCAGAGAACTGGGACAATAATAAAGTTTCTAACATTTAAGTCATCACAATCCCAGAAGAAGGGAAAGAGTACAAGGATGAAACTATTTGAAGAACTAATGGCTGAGAACATCCAAGTTTTGACAGAGACATAAATCTAAGGACCCAAGAAAACTCAGTGAAACCTAAACAGGATACGCTCAAGGAAATCCACACTTGAATACAGCATAATACAACTGCTACAAATGAAAGACAAAGTCATAAAAGCAGTCAGAGAAAATCAATACATGACTTATAAAGGAACAATAATTCAAATCACAGCAGATTTCTCATTATAAACATGAAAGGTAAAAGGAGGCGGGACCACATTTTATAACTGTCAAAAGAAAAGAATTGTCAACTTGGATTTCTATATGCAACAAAAATATCTATCAAGAATGAAAGATGAAATTTTTAAAATTCTCAGATAAAAAAAAAACGAAGAGAACTTGTCAGGTTGCATAGAATCTAAAATCGATTTGAAAAGAAAGAAAAATCTTAATAATATTGACTCTTCCAATCTATGAACATGACATATTTATTTCATTTTAAATTTCCCTCAGCAATGTTTCATAATTTTTGGTATACAGGTCTTGTACATTTTTTCTTCAAATCTCCAATAATTTTATAATTATATGTTGTTGCACATGGTATTGTCATTATATTTTCAATTCAAGTTTGTCAGTTATTAGAAATACAATGATTTTGTATATTGACTTTGTATTTTCTGACTTCTTAAATTTATCTAGAAGTTCTCGTAGTTATTTTTAGTAGATTCCTTAGGACTTTCTACGTGTACAATCATGTCATCAGCAAACAAAGACATTTAGGTCTCCCTTTCTCATTTGCATGCTTCTTATTTATGTTTTCTGCATCATTGCACTGGCTAGGACCTCCACCACACTGGTAAATGTAAATGATGGAAGTTGACATCCTTGCCTGTGCTCAATTATCTTACAGCATTAAGCTGTAGGTTTTTTTGTGTACGTCTTTTATTAGTTTGAAGAAGTTTCCTTGTATTCCTAGTCAGTTGAGGATTTATATCACAAATGCACATTAAATTCATCTTCTGCATCTATTAAGATGACTAAATTGCTTTTTCCCTTTTCTCCCCTGCATTCCAGGGATAAACTTTGTCATAACCCATTTTATATATTGCTGGATTCAACTTGACAGTATTTTGTTGGGAATGTTTGGTTGACTTTCATGAGTGATAATGGTCTACAGTTATCTTCTTTTAAAACCTTTGTCAGTTTTTTGGATACCAGGGTTATGATAAACTCGAGTTGAAAAATGTTCTCTACTCCTACTTTCTGAAAGGTTTTTGTAGAACTGACTTTTTTCTTAAATGTTTGATAAAATTTGGTCTTGAATTTTTCACTGTGGAAAAGTTTTAACGATATATTTATTAATGAATATAGTAATATTCAGATTTTTCATTTCTTCTTGAGTCAGTTTTGGCAGTTTGTGTCTTTCCAGGTGCTTATTCCTTTTCTCTAAATTTCCTGATTTTTTTTTTTTTTTTTGTAAATCTAAATTGGCCTCAGGCAGGCCTGATGGCTCATGCCTGTAATCCAAGCACTTTGGGAGGCCTAGTGCTGGGATACAATTGTTTAAAATATTGGCTACTATCTTGCTAATATATGTAGATCTTTTTCATTTACAAAATATAACCAGTATTTTAGGACAGTTTGTTAGTTTATTTATTTACTTATTTATTTGAGTCAGGGTCTCACTCTGTCGCCCAGGCTGGAATGCAGAGGCACAATCACAGCTCACCACAGCCACCACACATGGCTAATGCATTTATTGTTTTTGTAGAGACGAGGTCTTGCTGTGTTGCCCAGGCTGGTCTTAAAGTCCTTGGCTTAAGCAATTCTTTCACCGAGGTCTCCCAAAGTGCTGGGATTACAGGCATGAGCCACCAGGCCTGGCTGAGGATAGTTGAGATTTACAAAAAAAAAAAAAATTACGCAGCCAGTACAGAGTTTCTGCACACCCCCAATTCACCCAGTTTCTTTTATTGGTATGGAACATATGTTACAATTGATGGAACCAATACTGATACAGTACTATTAACTAAAGTCAATAGTTTGTTCAGTTTACCTTAGACTTTTCTTTTCTTTTTTTTTTTTAAGTTGGAGTCTCACTCAGTCGCCCAGACTGGAGTGCAGTGGCCGCTCCCGGCCACCGCAGCTTCGACCTGCTGGGCTCCGGCGATCCTTCTGCCTCAGTCTTCCAGTAGCTGGAACTACAGGCGCGGGCTACCACACCAGGCTAGTTTTTTGATTTACTGTAGAGATGAGGTCTCGCCGAGTCTTTAGTTAATGTTGTTTTCTGTTCCAGGATCTCTTCCAGGATACTGCATTCCCTTTTTAGCCTTCTCTTGACTACGAAAGTTTCTCAGACTTTACTTTTTGATGACCTTGACAGCTTTCAGGGGTATTTTGTAGAATGTGACTTTACAATTTGTCTAATGCTTTTATTAGACTTTATTTAGTGAAATGCAAATTAAAAAACTCATAAGATACCAATTCATATCCATTAGGATATGAAAATAGCATGCTGATAAGGGTGTGGAAAAATTATAAATCTTGTGTACTGCTGGGGAAAATGTAAAATGATGCAGTCACTGTGGAAAACAGTCTGTCAGTTCCTCAAAGGATTAAACATAGAATTACCATATGATCCAGCAATTCCACTCCTAGGAACATACCCCCAAAGAGCTGAAACCAAGGATTCAAACAGATACTCATACACCAATGTTCATAGCTGCATTATTCACAACACCCAAAAAAGCAAAAACAATCTACGTGTCATTAACAGATGAATGGATAAATAAAATGCAGCATATCCAACCAGTGGGTTATTACCCAGTCTTTGAAAGGACTGAAATTATGGAAATGCTACAGCATAACACTGAGTGAAATAAACCAGACACAAAAGGACAAATATAATTCCATTCATATGGAATAGGCAAACTCATAGACATAAAATACAATGGTGTTGCCAGTGGCTGGGAGGAAGGGGCAGGAGGAGTTATTAAGGGGTAGCGTTTTCATTTGGAATGACTAAAAATGTTCTGGAAATGAACAGTAGTGATGGTTACTTAATACCACTGAACTGAATTATGAGGGGGAACCCAAAAACCAGAATTTATCTATAAAAAACTGCATATTTCTTCTTACATATTTAAACTCCAATCACCTTCAAAGTACTCTCCATTTGATGCAATACACCTACTAAGATGCTTTTTCCACAACTCAGTTTTTGAACTCATCAATTTCAATGTCTTTTACTGTTTCTGCCATTTTTTGTTTCACCTCTTCCACATCAGCAAAACGTTTCCCTTTGAGGATTTTTTTTTCATCCAGGGAAACAAAAAAAGTCATTCAGGGCGAGATCAGATGAATGGGGAAGGTGGGACAGGGGATTACGCCATTTTTGGTGAAGAACTGCTGAACACTCAGTGTGGTGTGGGCAGCTGTGCTCATAAATCACCCAACATGAAATGGGTAAACATGTTGAAAGAATCTCCAAAAAAATTGTACTGAAGCTGAACAAAGCCTCTCACACAATGCTAGCTGGTACACTGATGCCAATGGGCTCCTAGAACACTCACCTAGCAGGGGAAGCCTGTACTACATGGGGTATATCCCCCAAAAGATACTCCTGGTTTATTGGGGGGTCTCCCTTAGGACTTAAAAATGGTCTAACCTGGGCAAGGTGGTGTGCATCTGTAGTCCCAGTGACTCAGGAGGCTGAAATGGGAAGATCACTTGAGCCCAAAAATTCAAGACCAGATTGGACAATACAGCGAGACCCTGACTCAAAAAAATAAATGAAGAATAGGAAACATTAAGCAACTTACTCTGTCATACATTTGCTAAGTCATGGGACCAGGCATTCTAAGTCTATCATTCTTCAAGACCTAGGATATTTTCTTAGTTCCCTGCTTTTTATAAAGTGGCTCCTGGTTCTACCACCAACTTTCCAGCTTGTTTTCCCACTAACCCTTCACCTACCGCCCTTTACTCCTATACTCTATTTTCCACCATACTATACAGATTTTAAAATCTTTGAGGTCCTGGTGTTAGTCTGACAGCTGAAACCTTCTTGCCCCATCCCTATATAACATTAGTCTTTAGAAATTTGTTGTCTGGTTTTTATGGCCTAGCACATAGTCAAATTCCTTAAATATTCCATGTGTGCGTGAAATGAGTATGTGTTCATGTTGGGTGCAGTCTTCCTAAGTTCCTTAAGTTGAACTTGTTAATTCTGCTGTTCAAATCTGTTATCTTTACTAATTTTTGTGTGTGTCTGATCTAATAAATTGTTGAGGTATGTTAAGACCTCATCATGGAGGATATTTTTCCTTGCAGATCTGCATGATAGTAGATGCATGTAAGTTTTTTCTTCTAGGTAAAATTAATCTCTTGCCACTATACAGGGCCAGATTTACCCCAGAAGAGAAGAGATGAAGCAGAGAAAAAGACAGAGAGAAAAATGCAAAGGTGACGGGAACCAGTACAGACAGGTTTATATGTGAACCTCCTCCCCTACCGCAAAACAAAGACAGACTTCCCAGTAGCCTGTGACCTGGTCAGTGATTACAAATGCCTGGGGTGGATTATTCATTTCCATCAATGCCAGCGAGAAGACAGGCATATTTCTCTGCTGCCTCTTTCTGTGAGACAGTCTGTTTTCCACTCACCCTTTCACTGGGGGTATAGCTCATTGAGGTCTCAGCTTTACACACAATTTTCCTATTAGAAGCTCCACTTGGGGCAAACCTGGGACTTAGTTTTTCTGCCCTATGCTCAGTACAAAGCAGGAGTTGAAGGTATCCAGAGTTTCTGGTTTTGTTTCATTTAGGATTCTAGAAAACTTTGGTTTGGTGTGGGATGGGGGGGCATTCAAAATTTTTAAAAACATATTTTATCCAGTATTTTAATTGTCTCTACTGAAAGCATTATTCAAACCCTCTCCATATTGCTTCTACTCTTTGAAATACTATTTACCCCTCTCACTTCAGCCCCAATATGGCTACTTTTGTTAAACTCTGCATTTCCCTCTGTTTCCAGCTATGCTATTTCTGTATTGGATACAGTCATTACTACACTCTGCTTTACTTTTTAGACAGTCACATTTGTATTTTTCTCTCTCAAATAAAAAAGCCACTCAATAGCCAGGTCCTATGCCAGTTTTCTTTGGGTTTCTATCGCCACCCCTCCCCTGCCCCTACCTCCAGGAAAGGTAGCAAAATGCCTATCTCCAGATGGTGTTCACTTACTGTTTGTTGGTTCAGATTTTTTTTCTTTTAATGCCTAAAAATTCTGACTATAGACTTATCCAACCCTGGGATAAAAAGTTAGTGCAGCTCAAGTGAGCAAGCAGCCTAAAGGCCTTCCATGGGGCTGCTGTGCGGTATATTACAGAAAACAGAGGTTTCCAAAAAGGACCTTGGATAAGCCTCCCTCTTCAAGGATCTTCCAGATGCTGCCATGTTTATAAATTCTAAAGAAACAGTTTAACATCACCTGTTTGTGTACTAAGCTTGACCAAAATTAAATAGACTGTAATAGAATAATTTCAAAGAGCTTTAAATTAGTTAGATTTTGCATAATACAGTATTAAAAACTATTACTCTTAAGATCAACATGAAAAAGAAATTCAAGTATTTTTCTCTTACATGAGCTATTTTGCTCAGTCTACAGATACTAATAAGAGGCAAATGATTTCAAGGTTATTACCATCAGGAAATGCCTGAGAGGGTGAAGTGCAAATCAGGATTTCAACAGCAGGTTAAAATGAGACTCAAAGGAGAGAGCAATGACTAAAGTCCACCCAGTGTGTACACTCCCTACTACTGTGTCCCTGTCCTCTGAGCCAGCTACCAGCGCAGCTCCACAGATACCTTCACCAGCGAGCCCACACGATGGAAAATCACCACTCCACTCCATGGACAGTTTCATAACCGAAAATTTATTTTCATAGAAACAATAAAGCAAGGGGATCAAAACGCCAGCAACCAGAAAAGTTAGCTTAGGTTAACTGTGCCATTCAAGTCTTTGAGAGGGAGCTCGATCCTGACTTGCAAGAGTCGGCCTTGGCCCACCTCACCGTGGGGTTCCGAGCCAAGGCGTCAAGGAAGCAGTCCAACTGCCTCTCGCAGCCACGAGCAGATGCCTGCTGCTATCCTGTCTCCTTGTCTATGTTCTCATCTCGGGGCCGTGAAGAAAGCCCTGCATTGGTCCCTGAGTAACAGAGCAGGTGTCATGAACACAGGCTGGTTTTATCCGAAAGCATTCTTGTCTTAGAAAGAAATGAGAATATGACAAGGAACATTGAACAGCAGCAGGACTAGCCTCAGCAGCCCTTCTGAGTGATGTCCAGTCCCGATGACTTCGTGGTCTCCAAAGTTGTAAACACCTGTTCAAAAGCAATAAATAAATATATAGCACACACTAGTATTGCTTCAAGAAAACACATTCTGAAAATTACATGTACCATATTCTATACCACATACAAAACAGCTTTATAATGGTTTTTCAAACTATATGAGTTGAAGTCAATTTTAAAACCTCCTGTTTCCTACCTCCCCACATGTGGGGTGAATGCCGATGGTGTCATCGAGTAGCTGTTTTGTGAGCCCACATTTCATGGCAGCTGCAAATCCTTGGGTAATCTCACCAGCATTCGGGCCAAGAATATGAAATCCTACCACCCGATCCTTTAATACAGGAACAAAAGAGAGAGAATCCCAGTAGGTTAACGGTCTGGATAGGAAACTATTCACTTCAAGTTCACAGTTAAAATTTACAGCATCTACTACAGAAAAAGAACTGTAATGTCGAACTGAACAGAAACATTATCATGAAACTGTGCCACTGTAAGAATCTGTTAAATGAGCCAGTAAATGCACATCCAGAGTTAATTTGCACTCAAATTTACTAGAACAAGCAATTTACCCACTGCATGAAGGAGTTCATTAGTATGATATAAATTTCCAAATTATGCTGAGATCATGCTAAACAACAACATAACAAATCTGAATTAAGGTCCAACACTGGAATAATTCAAAGGCAGCAGGTTTTACTAGAAATGCAGAGGTCGCTGGCTCGGAAAGCAAGGTGCCCTGTTCCTAATATTAAGCAGAGAGCAAGAAGAGGCCAGTGTGGGGCTGTCACCCAGGGTTGGTGCTTGGAAGTAGAGGGTGCAGGTGATAAGCAGACCTGAAGCAAGATCTGCAGTCAGTTTCCAAGGCAACAGTGCATTTTAGGCTGATTTGTCAGTGTGTTTTCATCAGACTCTATCTTTCCTTTCGATCTTCACTAGTGAAAGTGTACAACTGATGACAAGAAAGACTATAGGATTATAAAAGAGCAACAGAGGCCAGCCAGGGCAGGGAGAAAGCCATGGTTCAGAGCAGCCAACCTCATCCACATCTGCTGGGGAGCACTCAAGCAGGGAGCTCCAAAAGCAGGGCCTCTCGGGAGGAGCAGGCAGAAGCCACTTGGGCTGGGGGTTCAAGGGCAGCTCCCAGCACCCCATGGACAGCGACTGCACAGGAATCTGAGGTGGCACATTGCACAGAAAATGGAAAAGTGGGGAAGGGCAGCCCAAACAAAGGTAAGTCCATCTGGGGAACATCCCCAGTGCCCACTGAAAAGGAGGGTCCTGGTGAGGGAACTTTCACTCACAACTTTTACACAGAGTTGGAATAAAACTCTTCCATTTCCCAAGTACTAGGGCGATGCTCAAGAAATAGACATTTGGCCAGGGTCAGGGAAGGGCAAGCTCCAGGCTAACTGGAGGGCAAGGGTGAGAGCACGACTTGGTCCTAGGTGGAGCCAAGGGTGGGGGGGTGGCTGAATGGGACAGGGCCCAGCAAGCCGCCTAGGGGCTGGCAGTACAGAGGTGAGAAGGTCAGAGCCAGAGCAATGGCTGCAAGGCCTTCCTCTGCAGCTGCTCCCCAGACCTGTCCCCTCCCACTTTTGGAGGTAGCAGTGCATAGGACAGAAAGGCTGCCCACGATAGCCATGACACTGCTGTCACTTAACCTTCTCCCAAAGAATCAGGATGCAGTCCAACACACAAACACCAGACCTCAAGAGCACAGCTGCAAACCTATCACAACTCAGCACTTCAGGGCCTTCACGGCCAATATCCCGCATGCCCTGCAGATGTGTGCGACTACCAAGGGACTGAGTCCTAGAGCTCTAGGTAGCTTTACCATTCAGCAAAGGAGCCTATGCTCATGTGCGGCCAGCCTATGTCACCGTGTTCTGACATGCTGAGGGTAAGATAAATACAGAGATGCGAGTTAAACAATATAATCGCTGTGGTGCTTGCCAAACTTTATGTAACTGTCAGTTGGTGCTGTTCATATTTATCTATTTTTATGTTTCATCTCCCCAGATGGCTTATAAACTTGTAAAATGAGAAGAACCAAGTCTTAACACTGCTTTCTCTAACAGTTTTCTTTATGAAGCAAATTCTAAGTAAGCTGTGCTTTAAACTATTAATCTGAGGGAGCCTGCAGCATTTGGATCCCACACTCTAATAACAGGAAGGAGCAAAGCCTCTGACCATGGGCCGTCTGCCCCACTGCTGCTGCTTCAGAGAAAACTCCACCAGGAATTAGCTCCAGAAGTAGAGAGGCACTGTGTGAATGCCTCCTTCCAACAGCTTTTGACACACATTCAGTCTGTTTACAAAATGCACACCAACATATGCCTTATGATGTATTAATTGACAGATCATCTAGTTCTAAACTATCGAGTTTAAACAATCAAGCTATCAAGACTGCTCTGGAAGAAATAACTTTCAATAATGTATTTTGAGAGAATATTGGTAAACCTCCATCACAAACTGTCACTGTTCAACTTCTGCAAACACATTAACTGGGTGGCAATATGCAAGAGTTCTGTCTTGCCCTGAAAGCTACCTTTAAAAAGATTATAAAAATCCAGCTGGACACAGTGGCATGTATACCTGTGGTCCTAGCTACTCAGGAGACTGAGGTGGGAGGACTGTTTGAGTCCTAATACCCTAATACAAGGCACACCTGGGCAATATAGCAAGATCCCTATTCCCACCCCACCTCCCCAAAAGAAAAGAAAAATCCAAATAGTAGGAATAAAAACTAGCTATATTTTTTTAAATTACGGCATTTCAGCTTCCAGTGACAATACATACACGGTCAGATTTATTGCAGATTATCTTTGCATAACAAGTATTGTTGTCTCTGCCAGCTACTGTCCATTCAAGAGGCCAGAACAAAGTATGATACACCTGAAGATGAGAATAGAGAAAAAAAGGCCAATATTAATGTATGTGGAAACTACTCCTTGATAGGTTCTTTAGTTCTATAAGGCAATAATGTCTACAATAGCTTTCAGAAATTTAAAGTTTAACGATCCCGGCATTACATAACTGATGGGAGCATCTGTGCCAGGGCTCCTGAAATGTCAGCTCCACAAGTGTGTTCACCTTTGCTTTGCTCACTCAGCTGTTAGTTAAAAAAAAAAAAAAATCAAGGGACAAAATTTAATTTTCAAACATTGATAAAGTACTACCAATCCAAAGTAATGCACTAGGCCCTTCTATGGACTGTAAAAGTAAAGACCTATACCCTGCCTTCAATGAGTAGACAACCTGACTGCAATGTTCATATTCAAGCAAAATCTGGGAAAAGTAATTGTTGCAATCAATTGAAACTTTACGAACATATGCTACTTGAGAACAGGGACCACGTCCTTCACATTTCTGTCCTCAAGTCCTCACACCAGTGCCCAAGTACACCTCCAAGCCTCTTCAATCTGGCTCAGGCTTCCAAGAACAAGAACAAAACACAACGTGCCCTCATGCAGCCCGGGACGGATATTCTTCTGAATAACTCCATACAGAATGTGATGCATTAATGTTTGGTGGCAGAATAAGAAATGTATTATGAACTAAAATATACAATGAATGAATCTGTTTTTTAAAATCCCACCCACAAATAACCATTTTAAATGTTAGGGCATCAATTGTTGGTGTATATGTAGTAAAAACAAAATTTTTATTTAAAAGGTATCACAGTATTCAGTTACTTGTAACCAAAAATAGATTTAACTTGTACTTAACAGAAGAGAGAAATTCTTCCATCCATTTTAATACAAACCTTTTAATCTCTGTGGTTATTAGAAATAGAAAATAAGCCAGGCTCGGTGGCTCAGCCTGTAATCCCGCGCTTTGGGAGGCTGAGGTGAGTGGATTGCCTGAGCCCACGGGTTCAAGACTCACCTGGGCAACTTGGCGAGACCTCATCTCTACAATAAATCAAAAAAAATTAGCCGAGTATGGTAGTACGCGCCTGTAGTTCCAGCTACTTGGAAAGCTGAGGCAGAAGGATCGCCGGAGCCCAGCAGGTCGAGGCTGCGGTGGCCAGGAGCGGCCACTGCACTCCAGTCTGGGTGACAGAGTGAGACTCCAACTCAAAAAATAAAAAAATTAAAATTAAAATTAAAAAAAAGAAATAGAAAATAAATGTTTCTTTATCTCAAGACATAATTTCCTAAAAAATAAATCTCTAAGGTTAAGAAAAGAGATGGTGAAAACAATGAGGTTTTAAAATGATTTTAAGAACAGCATGTACTTCCGACAAGTTCATTACTCCCTGCTGCAAAGAGTAAGGAAGTGAATAACCTACTTCCTCTCATCTCCCTTTCCTCTTTCCCTGGCTTTGTCAAACATGGTTTTTCCCTGCTAGCACTTTGAAGAGCCTCCTGGTTCAAAGTGAGTATGAAGTGTGGATCCTACTTTACTTTTTTCCTTAATGGCTACCCACTTATTCCAACACCCTTTAGTGAATGATCTGTCTTTTCCCACTGATTTAAAATATTACCTGTGTCACATGTTAATTTGTACAAGCATGTGAATCTATTTCTGGATTTCATGTTCTGTTCCACTGATTTTGCTGTCCATTTGTATGCCACTGCTGCATGATTCTAAGTACTACAGCTTTGCAATACATTTTAATATTTAATTGGGGCTGGTCACCCCTCATTACTCTCTTCATTCAGAGTCCTCCTATTATTGCTTGTGCTTTTTTAAAGTCTTTATCAAGTTAAGCACAATAATCATAGACATAATTTTCAAAGCTCTGTTATGAAAAACCGTGGATCTCTGTCTCCACCCATTCCGATGAACCCAGAAGTCATCTCTTTTATTCAATTATTTTGGTATTTACCTCCATGTTCCTAAAAAATATGCTTATACTGCTACTGCTTTATTTATTGACTTGGCTCTATGGGAAAGGAAGATTTCTCTTTCTTCCCTGGCCTCTACCATATACTCAGCACCTCTCCTGCCCAACCAATATAGTTATACTCTTAGCTAAATAATTACTAGTGTTTCCTTTACTTTGTAAATGCTATTTACAGGCAATTGAAAAACCATGTGCAAAGAATGAAGCCGCACCCTTACCTCACACCATATATAAACTTAATAGCACAAAATGGATCATAGACCTAAATGCAACAGCTAAAATTATAGTTATGTACCATATAACAATGTTTTAGTCTATGATGGACCACATACATGATGATGGTCCCATAAGATCATAATGGGGCTGAAAAATTCCTGTCACCTAGTGATGTAGCCATTGTATTATTGAAGAAAGAAAAACATTTTAAATCAACTTATTGTTTCCTAAGTTTCCAGTGTTTAAAGTCTACAGTAGTATAACAGTAACATCCTAGGTCTTCACATTCACTCACCACTCGCTCACTGACTCACCCAGAGTAACTTCCAGTGCTGCAAGCTCCATTCATGGTAAGTGCCCTATACAAGTGCACCCTTTTTTATCTTTTACACAGTGTTTTTACTATATCCTTTCTATGTTTAGATATGTACCTAAATATGTACCACTATGTTACAACTGTCTACAGTATTCAGTACAGCAACATGCTATACAGGTTTGTAGTCTAGGTGTGTAGTAGGTGCTACCTTCTAAGTTATATAAGTACACTCTGTGATGGGCACACAATGACAAAATCATCTAACAACACATTTCTCAGCGTGCTAAGTGATGCATGTTAAGTGATACATGACTGTATTTTTAAAACTCTTAGAAGAAAATAGGCATAAACCTTCATGACCTTGGATTAGGCAATGGTTTTTTAGAGGTGGGGTTGTTGGGAAATGATCAGGTCATGTGGGTCAACCCCCATGAATCCCATTAGTGTCCTTATAAAAGAGGTTCCAAAGAGCTGCCTTGCCCCTTCCACCATAAAAGGACACAGAGGGAATATAGTCTATGAACCAGGAATAGGGCCTTCACCAGGTAACAAATCTGCCTTTTAGACTTCCCAGTCTCCAGAACTACAAGAAATAAATTACTATTGTTTATAGCTACCCAGTAATACTATGTTGTTATAGAAGGCTGGATGAACTAAGACACCATCCATGAGAGTTTATTTTTTAAAACATATACTTTTCCCTCAAAAGTTTATAGACATCACTCATCTTTGGCATCAAATGATGCTACAAGAAAGCCCAAGGCCAACTTTATTCCCCGCCCACTGTGGATAGTTAGCTTTCTCTGCCTGGATTCCTAAGGGTCAAGAACTTAACAGGGACATGCTTATGGCAATTACTCTATATCAACTTCTCCCAGAATAGGGTATTTTATTTCAATCTTTAGATTCACCTTTTTTTAAATATTAGGGATACTTTCTTCTATCACATTTCCAAATACTACTTCTATACCATTTATTGTTTTCCATCGAAGGGTATGAATTACACTTATGTTGGATCATATTTATCTGCCCATATTTATCACCTTCCTTCTTTTTTTCCTTCTACATTAAAATAAAATTATCTTAACCATTCCTCTGTAATTAAGCTTATTTTAAATCATATGTTTTTGTGATTCTAACTCATTTGTCAGTTCAGTGATACAGTGTTCCTAGTTCTTGATTTGTCCTTAATAACAAGCACACGGATGTGATTCTAATATTCCTTCCATCCATGCAACAGGTACCCATTAGGAAGAATGCCTGTACTTTTTCACTCAAAAGAAATCCTGGCATCTCTTTCTTTCTCCTCTCCCAAGTGGCAGTGTTCTTGGGAAGAACGATTATTTCTTCTTATCTGCCTCCTTTGGGTATCATCTTCCCTGATGTTTCAGGTGTGTTGAATATCTTTGTTTTTCACATATCACAGTATTAAGCAAAGGAAACTAAACACAGAGAGACTGTGGCACAGAAAGAACTTGGTGAGTTTCTGGAGCAAACAGTAAACTAGTATGAGTAGGATGGAGAGTGGCATGAACAGCCTGATCATGTTCTGCCTCTCATGGCAAACAGGAAGGAGCGTGGATCATATTTTATGGGCACTAGGAAACTGTGAATGAGTTTTAAGCAGGAAAATGGCATGATTATTTGTATTTTTAAAGGATCTCCTTGACTAATGTATGATGACTGGAGTGGGTTAGGATGAAAGCAGAGAGGTCAGGAAGGCTCTTAGTAATACAGGAAGAGAGAATGGTGAATTGGCATAGGTTGGTGAGGACAGAAATGAAATAAGTAGATACATATGAGATATATTCTGAAGGTGAAACTATTACCTTGACTATTTGGTGAACAAACAGGGATGAACTGAAAATGACTCTCGGGGATAGAGACAGAGATAGAGATAGAGATAGAGATAGAGACAGAGACAGAGATAGAGATAAGGAGATATGTAGATATGCTTTTCCCTCCTGAAAACTAAAGATTTCATTAGATTCTCAAATGAATCCACACTAAACAGGTTAAAACCTCTAGACGCTCTAAAATTTTGTATTAAGTCAGGTCACCAGAGGGCAATATATTAGCACTGCCCTATTTTGGCTCATTCAGGAATTACTTTTTTTTTTTTTTACTATACTATACTTGGCATTATGCCATAAGACCTTATTCTTAGGTGTAACAATAAACAGTTACATAAAACCAATTGTTACATTTACTAAAGGGATATTTTAAGGATATTATTCACCATATCACAATGTCCCTTTCATACGACCTGAAGAAATACCTCTCAGTTCTTCCTCAGGTCAGGCAGTAGGAAGCTTCAGTTACATTTTCAGCTTAATCTCAAAGCAGGACTTTATGACACGAATTTTGTGAACTAGCAAATTAACCTTTCTTCTAGCCCTATCTTATTTTTTCTACCTTATTTTCTTCTCACCTTGATTTTCTCACTTTAAAAACTATTATATATGTATTTTTGAGAGGCTTCCTCAAGTCTATTACAGGAATTTTAAAAAATACTAATAGATCAAGTTTTCAATCCTGTCAAAACACAAAAAATAAATAAATGAATAAATAAAATAGCTGAGTTGACTTGCAGTGAACCTTGGGAAAAAGGCTTTAAAATAATCTCAAACTTGGGGAACCTGTTTCCTATAAAGATGCTCCTTTATCTGGCGTACGGCCTCCTACATTCTTCCTCACATGCACCTTCCAACTTTCTACAATATTTTCAAAAAGTTTTAAAACTAAGTGTTAAATTCATAATTATTACTATCAATTTCACAAGACCCAAGTAAAATTTCAACACTGCCAAAAGATGGCTTATTACTACAAGGAGTTAATTATAAATATGGATGAAATAATGTTCTTGAAAATGTGAATTTCAAAAATAGCCATCCAAAATAATGTTACAATGTTTTAATCATACATTTCCTCAGCACCAGAAATTTTAAAAAGAGTTTCTATAAGTCTTTAGGCCTTATTGAACTAGGGAATATCAGGGCTATGGTTTAAAGAAATTCCCAATAATAAATCAAATCATACAATTAAAATGCCTTCAAGGGAGAAGACTGAGATTTCAATTCTCTTTTACTTAAAATATTAACTACAACTCTCCAACACTTTTTATTTCTCCCTTTCCCTCTTATGTCGGGAGGGTGGGCAGAAAAAAAGCAATCAAACTACCCACCAAAATACGATATAGAAAAATGTTTTTAAGGTTGTTACGACTGAATGGCATTTGGGGTGAAGAAAAGAGGTATAAATAAATGTGTGTGGAGAACACCTTTCTGGGAGTCTGAATAGCCCACACATGCAGGTAACTTTTGAGACTAAGAAACAGTGAGTCCAATCAGTTCCTATTAAGACCAGAACTACTGGATCAACTCAGGAGCAGACAACAGGCCATATTTTGGCAGCTATGTGCATTCCGGGGGGAAATAAATTCTGCAGAAACAAGAATGAACCATGTGCACACAAACAAAATTAAAGAAAGTAAAAGGAAAAAGTTGAGATGGTCTTCCAATTCCTGGTTCTTGTCCCTTCCTGAGGGCTTGAGACATTCCTACCCCTGCATTCCCAAAAGGTCTTAAAGTAACTTTGAGTTTCCTTATATAAGTTTGCTCAAGTAAATTTTTGTTACTTATAGTGCAAAAGTCCTACCTTTACATTATTCTTCCCTCTTTCCCCAACCTATATTCTTCTTCTTATTAGTTTGCTAGCAATATGGGGTTTAAATTAATTCCTAATTCTCCTAAAATAGGAATATTATTTCCTACAATACAACCATTATAGTAACTTGCAAAATGACAAAATAAAAAGTGACTAAAAGACAAATAGTTGATTAAAAGATAAATTCTTAAAAAGGAAGTAAAACACAATCTTACCTCTAGATTCTCTTTTTTATATATCTCAATAGCTTTCTCTTCAGATAATCCACAGCAACCATACTCCAGAGGAGTAAACACTGTAGTTGGAACATTAATATAATCACACTGAAAGATAAATTATATTAGCTTATTCTGTGACGCTTTTTTCAGCAAAATTATATTACAAATATTTATAAAAGGAAAATAAATGAGCTCGGTCCAGTGTAACTGATTCCTAAAACATCAACAGCTTCAGTGAAATTCTTTTCCTTTTTTTTATTTTAAAGATGTGGGGTACAATTCAGGATTAAGTACATAAATGGTCACTGTACAGGTAAAGTTTAGACCTCCCTTTGGTCCCCACTTTTCCTGGTTTGAGATTAGGTACCTTTATTGATGTTATGTGCCCTCCCACTCCCCTGGCAGTTTCTCACTACTGTCAATCCCTTTTTTACAGTATTACGGTAAAAGCTCAGGGTCCGCTTATGAGTAAGAACATGTGGTACTCAGTTCTTTGTTACTGTGATAGATCACTGAGTATTTATACACTCTAAATCCATCCAAGTTGCTGCAAAGTCCATAACTTTGTCCTTTTTTATGGCTGCATAATATTCCATCATGTATATGTACCACTTTTTTTTTAGCCAGTCCACTTTTGGTGGGTAGCATAGTTGGTTCCATGTTTTTGCTGTTATGAATAATGCTATAATAAACGTGTGTGCAGGGATTTTTTTCATACAGTGACCTGAGTTTCTCTGGGTATGTTCCCAGAAAGGGGATTGCTGGGTTACATGGAAGGTCGATTTTTAGATCTTTTAGGAATTGCCATTCTGTTTTCCACAGACGTTGTACTAGTTTATACTCCCATCAGCAGTGTAGAAGCATTCCCTTTTCCCCACGTCCTCTCCAGCATCTGTTGTTTTGTGAATTATTGATGCTGGCCATCTTGACTGGAGTTAGGTAGTATAGCTTCAGTGAAATTCTATGTTACACTAAAGGAGACCTGTGGGCCCCGACTCAAGGGCAGAGATCACACACTAGCCAGCCACCAACCAACAGGACCAGCTTTCCCAGAGTACAGACTCAGAAGTCCAAAAGCCAGAAGGCAGAGGTGAAGGTGGTGCCACTCAGTCACCCCTAAAGACTTCTCCCAAGTGTTTTCCATCCCTGTGATTCTGGACTCCACTCTCCTCGGGTACTTGTAACAGGTGACCTGGAAGCTGAGCCCACCCTTTGGCCATTTCATATTCCTTGTGCTACTGAGAGATTAAGCAAATATGCTGCTCGGCAGTGTTGAACTAAGTGACTGTCCTCGACCATCAAAGGGCGATGACACATGTGCTAATCCACCACAGTGGCCAAGATAACTGGGTCAGCTCCAAAGCCCAGTGGTTACGGAGACATCTGTCTCCAGAGCCCTTATCAAACTGAGCCAGAGAAGAATGGACACAACAGGAAGACTGCAGACCCTGGGCCTAGCAGGTGGTCCTCCAGCAGCCCATGCAGGCCCCCCTGTGGGAAGGTGAGTGTGCTCGCAGGTGGCACTGCTGCTGAGAGGAGTGGTCCCAGTCTGAGAGGAGAGAGGGCTTCTCTGGCTGTGTGGAAAAGAGCTGGGATACACTGGTGGATGCACCATGAAAACTGTGCATGCAGAGTTTCATGTAGATGGCAGAGGAAAGGTGGAAGGTGCCTGCCCAACCACAGCCCTTCAAAAGACACCATGCCCATAGCACCATATGCTCCCTCAGCCCTGATAACGGTGATAAGTGATCAGATTGTAGACAGTCATCTGACCCCAGGGAGCCAATACACAAACTGGCCAGAAGTCTATGGAATGGCAGACAAAGGTGAGCTGGGTCAATCCAATTCTTTCCTTTGCAGGAAAATGAACTAAAAAACAAAAAGAATCATCCAGGTAGAAATGGAACAGGAAGAAACATGCCTGCAGAGCTGTAGCTGAGTTAGGCTAAAGGCCTGTAAGAACCCACATCTGTGCTGCCGGGCCCCAGGATACCCCTTCCTCCTACTGCATGAGGCCTACCCCCAGTACAGTTCTTGTTCTAAGTTCTGCAGTAATTCTACCTATTGATCCTGTGATTTCTATGACTTCTTCCATTTGACCAGTTTGAGTGGCTTTCTATTCTTTTGTTACCCCCAAAGACAAACGCCGCCAGGTATCCCTAAGTCAATGAGGGTTTTGTGTACAACAGAGGGTAAGTACTCCACTAGCCTAGATTCTTTAGCTCATATACTCTAATGCCACTCATGTCTGCCTACATGCAAACCATGGGTAAGTCAAGCATTTACTTTCTTTTTCCAACATAGCTGAGAAAATCACACAATTAAGTGAACCGCCTTGATATTTTCTGACTATTCTTTGACCCTCAAATGTTGAGCACTAATCCATTTATTGACTGGCAGCTGACCCCAGATTCCATGGATTCTCTGAGAAGCCTCATTCTCAACTGATGCCTTTATTTCCTGTTTACTACCAATTAAGTAAAATCAACAGGAAACTGCTCAACTTTCCCGTTACTCCTAAAAAACCTTCTCCACATCTTAGACTCACTACAGCCAATCCCTTTCTTATAGTATTGACCTCATGCTGCCCTACCTGTGGGTTTCCTTTCAGTCCTGTATCTCTAGTATCTTTCTTTATACCTTTCACATATTGTTCCATCTTCTAATCCTTCCCCATGGTCACCAGGATTAACTTCTTAAAATGAGATACCATCTCACACCAGGTAACTGCTCTACCAACATATATTCCCAAATGCTATTTGCATTTGCGATGGGACCATTCTTCCTTGCTCATTTAGCATCTGTGGCCCCCACCCATTAATGCCATCAGAGCCCCCTCCCAGGTGCCCCTCATGCACCAACTCCACACATCCACAAGGAGGAGGCAATGAGGGGATGAGAGAACCAGCAACCTGCATTACTCATGGAGAATATGTGCCAAAAGCTTTTCACCTGGTTATAACCACGTGAAAACAATCAGAGAAATTCAGAATACAGGACATTCTACAAAAGTAGTCCAGACTCATTAAAAAGTGTCAAGAACTGGACAAGATAAGGATGCCCACTATCACCACTCTTATTCAACATAGCACTGGAAGTTCTAGCCAGAGGAGTCAGGCAAGAGGTAGAAATAAAGGGCATCCAAATCGTAAAAGAGGAAGTCAAATTGTCCCTGTTTGCATGGACATGATCTTATATGTAGAAAAACCTGAAGACACCACCAAAATTTCTTAGAACTAATAAAGGAATTCAGTAAAGTCACCAGATAGAAAACCAACATACAAATATCAGCAACATTTCTATACACTAATAACTAACTAACTGAAAAAGAAATCAAGAAAGCACGCCCATTTACAGTGCTACAAAAAATAATAATAATAATACTTAGGAATAAATGCAACCAAAGAAGTAAAAGCTCTCTACAATAAAAACTCCGAAACACTGGTGAAAGAAATTGAAGAGGACACAAAAAATATGTAAAGACATTCCAGAGTTCATGGATTGAAAGAATATTGTTTTTCGTTTGTTTGTTTTGAGTTGGAGTCTCACTCTGTCGCCCAGACTGGAGTGCAGTGGCACGCTCCCGGCCACCACAGCCTCGACCTGCTGGGCTCCGGCGATCCTTCTGCCTCAGCCTTCCAAGTAGCTGGAACTACAGGCGCGCGCTACCACACCTGGCCAATTTTTTGATTTATTGTAAAGATGAGGTCTCACCAAGTTAAAGAAAATTGTTAAAATGACAATACTACCCAAAGAAATCTATAGATTCAATGCAATCCCTATCAAAATATCAATGATATTCTTCACAGAAATGGTAAAAACAAAACTAAAATTCGTATGAAATCACAAAAGATCCCAAATAGACAAAGCAATACTGAGCAAAAAGACAAAGCTGGAGGCATCACACTATCTGACTTCAAAACACACTACAAAGCTATAGTACCCAAAACAGCATGATACTGGTATGAAAACAGACACACAGATCAATAAAACCCAAAAGACCGTCTAAAAACTGATTTTCAACAAAGGTACCAAGAACATACAAAGGGAAAAGGACAATCTCTTCAATAAATGGCACTGGGAAAACTGGATATCCATATACAGAAGAATGAAATTAGACCTCTATATCTCATCATAGAAAAAAACAACTCAAAATGAACTAAAGACTTAAATGTAAGACATGAAACTATAAAACAACAAGAAGAAAACAGAGAAAACACTTCAGGACACTGGTGTAAGCAAAGATTTTACAGTAAGATCTGAAAAGCACAGGGGACAAAAACAAAAGCAGAGCCAGGCATGAAGGTATATACCTGCAGTCCCAGTTACTTGGGAGGCCAAGGTTGGAGAACTGCTTAAGCCCATGAGTTCCTGACCAGCTGGACAATAGTATGAGACTCCATCTTTAAAAAAATAGATAAATGGGACTATATCAAACTAAAAAGCTTTTACACAGCAAAGTAAACAGTTAACAAAGTAAAGAGACAACTTGTAGAATAGGGGAAAATATTTGCAAACTATCCACCTGACAAAATATATAAGGAACTCAACTCACAGCAAAAAAAGAACAACATGATTTTAAAAGTGGGCAAAGGATCTGAATACACAGTTCTCAAAAGAAGACACACAAAAGGCCAACAAGTATATTTTTTAAATGCTCAATATCACGAATCATCAGAGAAATGCAAATCAAAACCACAATGAGATACCATCTCACACCAGCGGCTATTATCAAAAGACAAAAATAACAAATGCTGGCAAGGAAGCAGAGAAAGTGGAGCTTCCATACACTGTTGGTGGGAATGTAAACTAGTACAGCCACTATGGAGAAAAGTATGAAGGTTCCTCAAAACCTACAAATAGAATTATCATATAATCCAGCAATTCTATGACTGGATACTTATCCAAAAGAAAGAAAATCAGTATATCAAAGAGATATCTGCACCCCCATGTTTTACTGCAGCACTATTCACAATAACCAAAATATGGGATCAACCTAAGTGTCTGTAACAGATGAATGGATAAAGAAAATGTTGCATATATACACCATGGAATATTATTCAGCCATTAAAAAGAATAAAATCCTGTCATTTGCCATAACAATGGATGAAACTGAATTATGTTAAGTAAAATAAGCTAGTCACAGAAAGATAAATACCGCATGTTCTCATTCATATGTGGAAGCTAAAAAAGTGAATCTCATAAAAGTAGAAAGTAGAATTGTGGTCCTAAGAGGCTGGGAAGGGCAGGGCAAGAGGGAGGATGGGTTGGTTAATGTATGTAAAATTACAGCTAGATAGGAGAAGTCAGTTCGAATGCTCTATAGCACTTAGGGGTGAATACAGTTTGAATACAGTTAATGATAGTTTATTGCATATTTTTAAAAAGCTAGGAGAGAAGCTTTTGAAGGTTTCCAACACGAAGAAATCATAAACGTTTGAGGTGATGTGTATGCTAATTACTCTGATTTCATCACTGCACATTGTATACATGTATCAAAATATCATGTATAGTCATTACATGTCAACTAAAAATGTACCAGATTTAAAACGACTTAAAATAAAAGTTAAAAGAGCCACAGCAAAAGAAATAATCACCAGAGTGAATAGAAAACCTATAGTATGAGAAAACAAATACTTGCAAGTTATGGCTCAAAGAACTAATATCCAGAATCCACAAGGAACTCAAATAACTCAACATGAAAAAAAACCCCATCAAAAAGTGGGCAAAGGACATGAAAAGGCACTTCTCAAAAGAAGACATACAAGTGATCAACAAACATCTAAAAAAATGCTCAACATCACTAATCATCAAATAAACACAAATTAAAACCACAATGAAATATCTCCTTACACCAGTCAGAATGGGTATCATAAAAAAGTCAAAGAATAACAAATGTTGGTGCAGTTGTAGAGAAAAGGGAACACTCATTCACTGCTGATAAGATTGAAAACTCACTCAACCTCTATGGAAAACAGCATGGAGATTTCCCAAAAAACTAAAAATTGAAATACTGTTCAACCCAGCAATCCCACTACTAGGGATCTACCCAAAGGAAAAGAAATCATTATCTAAGAAAAATACTTGTACTCATATGTCCATTGCAGCACTACTCACAACGGCAAAATCATGGACCCAACCTAAGTGCCTACACGAATGATTGACCGACTAAAGAAAATGTGGTATATATACACCATAGATACTACATAGCCATAAAAAAGAATGAAATCATGTCCTTTGCAGCAACGTGGATGGAGCTGGAGACATAATTCTAAGTGAACTCACTCAGAAACAGAAAACCAAATATCATGTTTTTACTCACATGTGGGAGCTAAATGGCCACAAAGATGGAAATAATACAATAAAGGGGGAGGTAGGGAAGTGGGTTAGGGTTCAGAAATTACCTACTGGGTACAATGTTCACTATCTTGGGAACTGGCCATCTGAGACCCAATCCCCACCACTACACAGCATGTCCATGTGACAAACATGCACTTGTACTCCCTGATTCTAAAACAAAAATAAAGTCTTCTACTGAATTTATAAATCTGTGATTTTTCATGTGGCATATCTATAATTCTATCATTCAAATTTAAACACTGCTAATATTTTGGTGTTTTCTTTCCTTTATTTTCTTCTGGGTAATATTTGTATACTTATTTTTTACGTGCTTTTTAAAGAATAAAATACTGTTTGTTTAAAAAAAGTTATAAGAGCTAAATATACTGTGTAAATCAAAATATACACATACACACACTTAAAGAACTGAGGAAATTTGCATATTATTGCATTTTTATTGAACTCAGATATGGTAATGGAGCTACAGTCATGGAGGTAAGTATCTTTGTACTTAGGAGATATATACTGAAGCAGTTAAGGGCAAATGTCACTGATGTCTGCCACTTCAAAAAACTCAGAAAAAAAGGACTATGTACTATACATCTAGATATTCAGAAAAGGAGAGAAAAAGCAAAAATGACAAAATGTTAGTAACTGGGGAATTTGGGTGAAAGGTTTACTATGGGAGATTATTTTACTATTCTTTTTGTGTTGTGACATCTTTTTAAATAAAAAGTTGGGGGAAATAAAGGTCTTCAACAGATCCCAACGGCCGTAGAGAAGGCCTTACCAATTCTTTATTGCAGCATCAACGATTTTTGATGATCTGACAATCAAATTAATTCTCCAGCCTCATTCCCAATTATATACTCCCCTACCACCAACTACTCTGCCTACATATACCCCAAATGCCATATGCACTGTGGATGGGACAATTCTATATATGGAGTAGTACATTAAGTACTCCTGAGCCCACTCACTAATGCCAGTGGATCACCGTCCCCAGTTGCCCTTGTCCCACCAACTCTTCCACACACTCACAGCACTCACTTCTAATGGAGCAGAGCAGTACTTCCCCAGTTGAGAACTCCTGTGAGACTATTTATAGAAGTAAACTACCTGACCAGGTGTACACACCAAGTAGGCACTGAAGCCAGGGTCGGAGCCTTGACTTATGCTGAGTGTTCCTTCTATGCTATTGCAGCTATTACAGTGCAACCATTCACTTATGAAAGCTTTTCCTAGCCAGGCTCGGTGGCTCAGCCTGTTATCCCGCGCTTTGGGAGGCTGAGGTGAGTGGATTGCCTGAGCCCGCGGGTTCGAGACCTGCCTGGGCAACTTGGCGAGACCTCATCTCTACAATAAACCAAAAATTAGCTGGGTGTGGTGGCGCGCACCTGTAGTTCTAGCTACTTGGAAGGCTGAGGCGGAAAGATAGCTGGAGCCCAGCAGGTGGAGGCTGCAGTGGCCGGGAGCAGCCACTGCACTCCAGTCTGGGCGACAGAGTGAGACTCCAACTCAGAAAAGAAAGCTTTTCCTGTCCCTTCAATTAGAATTAAATGATTCTTTCCATATTTCTACAGCAATTTTCTTATGGTACTCTTT
>CAUYQG010041915.1:0-13194 GCA_963574415.1 Tarsius wallacei | reverse complement strand
GAGTGCAGTGGCCGCTTCTGGCACCGCAGCCTCGACCTGCTGGGCTCCGGCGATCCTTCCGCCTCAGCCTTCCAAGTAGCTGGAACTACAGGCGCGCGCTACCATGCCCGGCTAATTTTTGATTTATTGTAGAGATGAGGTCTTGCCAAGTTGCTCAGGCGGGTCTCGAACCCGCAGGCTCAGGCAATCCACTCACCTCAACCTCCCAAAGCGCTGGGATTACAGGCTGAGCCACTGAGCCCGGCTTTGTCATTTTCAAATAGTGCAATTTCCTTAGTTTTGTTTCCTACTGTGGTGGCAGGTAATACAAATAATCTTTCTCTTCCTTTCTCTTTTTCTTAATGTGATAATGTATTTCTGGAATCATTTTTATTTTTTTATTCTTTTATTTTTTTATTTATTGCAGAGATGAGGTCTTGCCAAGTTGCCCCAGCTAGTCTTGAACCCGTGGGCTCAGGCAGTCCTCTCACCTCGGCCTCCCAAAGTGCTGGGATTACAGGCGTGAGCTACTGTACCCAGTCTGGAATCATTTTTAAAAGGGGCTGTGTTTTTTCATGGAGTCATTCATTATTTTAGTTGGGAGGGTTGCATTCTTGCCTAGAAACATGAATCAGGTCATAGAAATGAGTAGCATTATATTGTGAAAGCACAGGTAAAAAAACTATAATTATTTAAAACAATTAGCACATTAAAGGAAACTTTAGAGTGTTAGAAGGAGCCTTATCATATCCGGTATGTGAGTCTTACAGTATAGGAGCTGAGGTCTAGATAGTTACTGATGGAATATTAGCAGTAGGACCATTTTTCTTCTCTCCAAAACAAGCAGTTGGTACTAGCTTATCTCACAGATCCCTTCTGGCTGTAAACCTCAGCCATGGAAGTCTCTAGAATCTTCTCATTTATGTATTCTCTTATTTCCTTTTGTTGCTAAACTCTTGGGTAATCCTGAAGAAAGAAAGCAGCCAAAGGGGGCAGGAAATCCCAGTGGTCATCTGCCTGCTTGGTGCTGAGGTGGAAGCGGATTCCTGGGTTGATTGCATGGGGACCAGCCAAAGGACCTTTTAGTTTTCTCCTTTTCTGACACCAGCTGTTTTAGTTACTGCTCTCTCTTTCTCTCCAAGTCTGCCCTTGACTGCTCTCCTAATCATGGTCTATTGGGTCTGGCTATAGAAGCCAATGAGTAGGTAAAGGCAAAGACTTTGAAAAGCTAAACTTTGTGTTTGCATTTTATGTAGTCTGAGTCAGTACTAACAGGAAAGCAAACATCGCTGATATAGCCATTTATTACTTTACTATTACTTTATTACTGATTTTATTATTAGCCTTTGGAAAGCCAGTGTTTTAAAATTAGGTTGCTGAAAAATAATTCTCATTGTTATATAAGACTTTATAGTTCATAAAACATTCTCACAATCATGTCATTCATTTCTGCCTGTGACCACCTGTGAGGCCAGAAGAACAAATAATTCTCATTTTACAAATGAGGAAAACTGGCTCAGGGAGGACTTCTAGAGTATAGTAGAATCATATCATATGTACATTTCTGAATTAAGCCATAAGTTTTAGTGGAAATGCAGATAAAAAGCAATAGTGTGGCTGGGTGTGGTGGCTTATGCCTGGAATCCCAGCACTTGAGAGGCAGAGTCAAGAGGATTGCCTGAGCCCAGGATTCAAGACCAGCCTGGGCAACTTGGTGAGACCTCATCTCTACCATAAATGAAAAAATTAGCTGGGCATGGTGGCGCGTACCTGTAGTTCCAGGTACTTGGAAGGCTGAGGTAGAAGGACCGCTTAGCCCAGCAGGTCAAGGCTGTGGTGGACATGAGTGTGCCACTGCACTGCCACTCCATTCTGGGCAACAGAATGAGGCTCTGACTAAAAAAAAAAAAAAGTATATAGTGTAGTTGATCCTGCTCATTCTTCTACCTAGTGACTGTGTATTAGTTAGGGTGCTTTTGGTTGAAAGTTACCCAAAAACATCGGTTGAGATTTATTGGCCTACTTAATTGTAAAAAGTCCGTAAGTGGGATGGGTCTCAGGATTGCTTGATTCAGTGGCTTACTGATGTCGCAGAGGACCTAGTGTTTGTCTGTCTGCCTCCCCTCTATGTCACCAGTGTCACCCAGTCACACCAAGGGCAATAGTCTCTGGCTCAATCCTTAGTGAATGTCCTGAGCTTCTCACTGATTAGCTACTCTTGAACCAATCACTGAGGCCAGGGAAATGCAGAATGCCAAGACCTGATTGGCTTAGACCTGTGGCAAAAGATACAGGTTTACTCTCTTAGCTTGGACCATTCAGGGCCTATGTGGGGAACTGGGTCTGCCTCCCATACTTTTGGGAAGGTGGAATGGGTTTTGGAAAGACAAACACAATATCCCACAGAATATGTGCTTCTCTCAGTTCCTGAGGCTTTAGGTTTGAGTATCTGCTGACTGAGCTGAATGTAGTATATACTTCTTTTTCTTCTTTCTTTCTTTTTTCTTTTTTTGAGTCTGAGTCTTTGTCACCCAAGTGCAGTGACATGCTTACGGCTACCACAGCCTCGACCTGCTGGGCTCAGGTGATCCTTCTGCCTCAGCCTTCCAAGTAGCTGGAGAACTACAGGCATGCGCCACTGTGCCCAGCTAATTTTTTGATTTATTGTAGAGATGAGGTCTCGCCAAGTTGCCCAGGTGGTCTCGAACCCATGGGCCCAGGCAATCTTCTCGCCTCAGCCTCCCAGAGTGCTGGATTATAGGCGTGAGCCACCAAGCCCGGCCACTATATACTTCTTAAAAGTTTGTATTTTTTGTACAACATGACTCTGAGTACAGGCCAGTTTCTTATCTGGCAAAAGAAGCTAACGATAGAAACTGAGGTCAGTCACAGCGCCACAGTATGATGAGGCCAAGAGAGGCAGCCCTTCTAAGAAGGTTTTCCAGCATGTCATGACCATATAGTGCTTGTTGTGTGAGATCTGACCCTGCTGTAGCCAGAAAGTATTTCAGTGTGATACTCGCTATCATTTATTTGGTCTCTTTTACCCTATTAACTCTTCCTAGTAAAAACAGGAATATCAGAAAATACTTTAAATTTCTCATGTGTATCTAATTCCCCAGCCTGCCCTCGGGAGCAGCGCCCATGGCTCTCTGCCCTTGCTTTCCTGCCGTTTGGCTGAGTGAGGAGTAGTAGATAGAGCGGCCCCCCTCCCCCTTCCTTTGGTTTTTGCAGCTTTGCCTGGCAACCCCAAGAACCCTACATAGTTTGAGGGGCTTTCTGTGGAATCTCAACCCCTAACTCGGTGTGGGACTTTGCTGTTTTCCTAAAGGAATTGGCCCAAATAAGGAAGGAAGAAAAAGAGAAGAAAAGAGACCGCCTGGAAAACATCAACGCCCTGAAAGTGATGGGCTATTCCACGCAGGCAGCCAAGCAGGCACTCCATCAGGCCAGCGGGAACCTGGATGAGGCCCTGAAGGTAACGCTCCCTCGGGGCCTCTGGCCTTGTCCGGGAGCAGTGGATGGCATCCTGCCCAGACCCTGCCTCCAGGCTGACCTCACTGCCTCCAGGGCTCTCTAGTGCCTTTCTAGGTTCAGGGAACCCAGTCCTGTAGGCCTTCTTCCTCATCCTGGTTTGGATCTGAGGGTCAGCTCTCCTGTGCTCCAGTCTTGACACAGCCAGGATGATGGGCCCCATGCTCGATGCCTGGCCCAGGCCTCCAGGCTCAGGAATGTGGTACGTACCCACACTGGCAGAGTCTCCAGACCAGGACTTTGTGTAGGGTTTTCCACTTGCAGCAGAAAGAGCTTAATGTGAATAGGCACTTCCACAGCAAAAGACGGGAATGGTGAGTTTTAGTATAATTTCTTTGAAGCAATTTTTGTTTTAAGAGATGAGGTCTCACTCTGTTTCCCAGGCTGGAGTGCGGTGGCACGCTCACAGCTTGCTGCAGCCTTGACCTCCTGGGTTCAAGTGATCCTCCCATCTTAGCCTCTTGAGTAGCTGGGACTATAGGGGCCTTTCAGATTAATCTTCAGAAGTGAAGAACAAGCTGAGGCCCCGAGCAGTATAACTCTACCTGGGTCCATTTCCTTTGCCATCGTTCAGGTAGACTGAATCCTCAGTAGGAGCTGGTGCCATGCTGCATCTCAGCAGCTTGGTGTGGGTCCCACCTTCAGCCGTTGGGAGCCCACAGGTCAGTGGGAGATGGGTGCAGTTAGAGAACGTGGAGACAGCGGCTATCTGGGCAAGGCAGGGGCAGTGCAGCAGACTGGAGGCCTGGGCCAGCAGGATCCCTGAGGAGCAGGCTTAGGTTATGCACTTGCACCCATATGGGGTTCACAGGGTGGGGGGGAGTGTGGCCAGAGATGAGATGGGCTACACAGGTAAGCAGGGGCCAGTGGGCACATGTCACCTTGTTTGCCTGTTCAGGAGGGTGGCCTGCCTGGCCTTTGCCCTTTAGTCCTGCCTTTTCCTCAGAAAGCCCCATGGGTCAAGGTCAAGGTCAGTATTTTTGTTATGTATATTGTATATGTGTGTGTGTGTGTGTGTGTGTGTGTGTGTGTGTGTGTGTGTGTGTGTGTGTATGTTTGTATTTTTAAATTTAAGAATGTTATTTGAATATCTAGTTTGATTTTTGTGTGCATGTGTTGGAGAAATATAAAAGGGGCAGGAAATTCTGAATATCTGAAATGACTGATGGGACTCAAAATTGTTTTTAATTATACAAGTAGTACATAAATACATTCAGCCAACATAGACGAATTTAGTGTTAGAAGGGAAATTCCCCAAACGGCTTTTTTTAAGCTAAGAGTAAGTATTGTGTGACAAAGAAATGAAGGATCAAAAGAATTTTACTTCCTACTTGACATTTTAAGCCTGGAGGACAAGGACATGATGTCTTCAAAAGACAGATTGGGCCGGGTGCGGTGGCTTAAGCCTGTAATGCCAGCTCTTTGGGAGACCGAGGTGAGAGGATTGCCTGAGCCCATGGGTTCGAGAACAGCCTGGGCAACTTGATGAGACCTCATCTCTACAATAAATCAAAAAATTAGCTGGGCATGGTAGAACATGCCTATACCTGTAGTTCCAGCTACTTGGAAGGCTGAGCCAGAAGGATTGCCTGAGCCCAGTAGGTGGACACTGAGGTGACCGTGAGCGTGCCACTACACTCCAGCCTGGGTGACGGAGTGAGACTCCACATCAGAAAAAACAAAATCAAAGAAAACCCAAGCCGGGCTCGGTGGCTCAGCCTGTAATCCCGCGCTTTGGGAGGCTGAGGTGAGTGGATTGCCTGAGCCCGTGGGTTCGAGACCCGCCTGGGCAACTTGGCGAGACCTCATCTCTACAATAAATCAAAAACCAGCCAGGCGTGGTAGCGCGCACCTGTAGTTCCAGCTACTTGGAAGGCTGAGGCGGAAGGATCGTTGGAGCCCAGCAGGTCGAGGCTGCGGTGGCCAGGAATCGGCCACTGCACTCCAGTCTGGGCGACAGAGTGAGACTCCAACTCAAAAAAAAAAAAAGAAGACCCAAATTGGGTGGCCCCGAACTGCTTAAAAATCCTTTCTGTTTATAGCTTTTCATGGCCTTTAGCTCCTAAGTCTAAGCTCAGACAAAACCTCTGTTTTTCTGGCATCTTTCTGTGTGCGCTCCACCTTCCTGCTTGGTAAGGGAGGTGATCTTTTCCCTCACTAACCCTGCTCCTCCTTCATACTTCAGCTCTGACACCACCTTGGGCTGGTGGCCTTCCGTGGGCACAGCCTGAGTGGGAGCCCCTTCTCTGCTTCACAGCACCCTTTGCAGAATCCCACCACAGTGCCTGCACTTGTTTGTTTGTCCTACAAGTGGCAGAGGACGGCTGGCTCTGCCTAGCACATGGCAGGTGTGCAGTCTCTGCGTGGAGAGCTGTTAGTGAGGAGTAAAGGGTGTTCCTGTGTGTTCTAGATTCTTCTCAGGAATCCTCACATGTGGTGGTTAAACAATCCTGTAGTTCTGGCTGATCCTGAAACCAACAACCATCAAGAAAGTCCTTCCCAGGAAAACATTGACCAAGTGAGTGACAGTGCCTTGGTGCCCTTGGCTCAGACAGCTTCGGGTGGGGTTGGTTGGGTGACTGGGGTGGTGGGAGGACTGAGTGAGTCTGTGCTGAAGCCTTGGCTCCCAGGGCCCGGGTGTGACCTGCCCACCCTGGGAGGCCTGCCCAACACCTGGCAGCAGAGTGGAGAAGGCAGAGTGGGAAAATAAGAAAGCATCGGGTGGTTTTTCATCCTTCAGATTTGCCTCCTCTGTTTTCTGTGCTCCACTACTCACATCGGCCCCATTTCTCTGCACTTCAAGGAATGTCACTGAGTCCTATGAAACCCATCTAGCTTTGTGTCCCAAGTGACAACTCCATCTACCTTTGCTTCTCCCACAAGTTAGTATGCCTCTTGCATGTGGCCACATAACTAGTAGTGCTCGTGGTTAGGTTGGTGACTTTGCTGTCAGCCCGAGGCGATCATCTGTCCTGAGATGACGCACACTGACCCATTCTATTTGAGGCTTCAAGATCCTTTCCAGGTTGCTTCAGTCACATGGGTGCTGAAGTGTGACTTGTACAGAAAGGGCCGTGGTGTGCACGCCAGGAACCCTTAAAAATGAGACCAGGCTGTCGGCCCATGGGGATGACAAAAGCACTGGAGGTGGAATGGAGGTCACACCCCTATGTGTTGTCCTCTAGCTGGTGTACATGGGTTTTGACGCAGTGGTGGCCGAAGCTGCATTGAGAGTGTTCAGGGGCAACGTCCAGCTGGCAGCTCAGACCCTCGCTCACAATGGAGGAAGTCTTCCCCCTGACCTGCAGCTCTCGGCAGAAGACTCTCTTTCTACGCCATCCACGTCCCCTTCGGATTCTGCAGGTAGGTTTGAAGTCTCTCAATGCTGTGTTGAGTGGAGTGTTCTGTGACATCGGATGGTGGCAGATGAGGCCTGTGCCCTAGGCTGAGGGGGACATGGAGACTGAGAAGAGCACTTCCCGACAGTGTGGCCGGCAAGAGGATGGTCTGAGGCTGACTTTGGTTGTGCAATATCCTGAGCACTATTCTCTTTCGCTGGCTTACTTGTTTCTACAATATTCTGTCATAGGAACCTCCAGTGCCTCAACAGATGAAGACATGGAGACAGAGGCTGTCAATGAGATTTTGGAAGACATCCCAGAACATGAGGAAGATTATCTTGACTCAACTCTGGAAGATGAAGAAATTATTATTGCAGAGTACCTATCCTATGTAGAAAATATAAAGTCAGCAACAAAGAAAAACTAAGTAATGAACAGAAATAAGTACTAAGTTTCTGCTTATAAATGCTATTGTTATGAAAAGTCTAATGCAGGTCTGCTTTTTGTTCTCCTTTTTGTCTGATCTTGCTCCAGGCGGGCATCCTCTTTGGGTGTAGGAGACGGTGGTCAAGGGGTCCTGGTCCTTAATAGGTAGTTTGGGGAAGGTCCTTCCTCTGGCCTGGTTTGGGCTCCCGGGTCTGCATCCCTAACCCCACCCCTGCGTGGTTTTTACCAGGAACAAGGAGGAGGCTCGTTGCTGGAGAATGGGGTGCTCCCTGGGGAAGGCCTCCAGGGGCAGGATAATGGGGAGGGCGGGCTTTCGGACCCGTCTCCTCTTCACCTTGCCCTTCTTCCTGCCTCCTGCACCTGCTGCTGATGGTTTCCCTGCTTCTCACGATGCTATCTCTGCTGGGGAGCCCATGTCTTACAGTGCCATCCTCACTGCCGCCCCTAAAATCATCCTTTAAACTTTCCTTCCAAGTGCTGAGAACATAAAGGGGTAAGGCGCAGGCCTCGGTAGCCATACCAAACTTGCAAGCGCCTTCAGCCTGAAACCTCGGTGTCTATGCTCGTACGTAGTTCAGTAAAATGTGCACTGGAAATTCCAGGTTGAATGTCAGACTTTATTCAACATTTCATTATAAAAATAATCTTTTATTAAATGGGAAAGTTATTAATGTTAACCAAAATGCTAACCAGAACAACTTAATTTTACTTAACAACTCACCACTAGCTAAGAAATATATTTTCTCCAGGTTTTTTGTTTTTTTGTTGTCATCTCTATATGGCAGAAGACTATTCCTAAAGGTATGCATTTAGCCATGTATTGGCACAGATAACCATTCTCGCGGCAACATATATTGCTCTGTATTAAATGAAGACCCTCCCAGCACCAGGACTGGCAGCAGCAGCCAGTGTTGACCTAGAAGGCACTGAAAACTTCAGCTGGCGGCAGGATGGACCACGTGTTGCCATCAAGGGGCTGACTTGCTCTGACTCCTTCATAAAGTGTGGACAGTCCCTTTTGGACCTGTGGAAATCTTCTTGTCATTCTTTTAAAATGGACCAATGGATATAATAAAGTGGAAAATATATTTAAAAACTGTCAGCCGAATTTTTCAGTAAGTTACTCAGTCTTCTCAATTGCTTTAAGTTTGAAAACATCTGGGTGATCTAGAGTTTCATGTTGATTCCAAGACGTTTATTTCCACTGAATTGTGTGAGGAGATGGAACGGGTGCTCTCAGAACAGCAGAAGGTGCTGCTGTGAAAGACCCCATGTGAAAAGCGGGCAGGGGTCGGTCACGAGAGAAGTGTGCCAAGGGGACAAGGTGTCTTGTCACCTCGTTTGAGATTATGTCAGGTTGGAATTTGAGCCTGAATGGAAGTTTTTGACTGTCACTGTCCTGGGTCTGGTTCCAGGCATGGCTTCTTGCTTTCTCACGGCTTTTTAATGGCCCTGGAAAAGGCTGGGAGGCTCGGCCACAGTAGCAGGCCCTGACTTGGCTCCATTTTCTCATGGAGAGCTGCACAGAGCAGCCAGCTGTGGAAGGGGGTTCTGGGCTACACTGTATCCACACGAGGAGGCCCAGCTCCAAGAGTGGAGACTGGCCGTGCAAAACTGGACAGACAGTTGTGGGGTGGGAGGGTGCTGAGGCTGGAGAGGTGGAGGCCATCGCAGAGGACGACCTGGGTTCTCCTTAGAGAGCTGGGAGAAAGAACATGCCAGACCATTCCAGATGGGAGAGCGGTGGCAGAAGGATAGGACGTGTTCATGGGGGTGGGGGGTAGGGGTGGTGGTTCTGGCCCCACCGGAAGGTGTGGGTTGGGGGAAGGAACGAGGGAATGTGGACGATTGCTGAGCCCAACAGAGCACCCTAAGAGGTGGGGGTGAAGGGGAGAGTTGGTGCCATTAGGAGACTGGGAGCAGGAGTGGGCACATGTGCACAGCAGGCAGGTGAGAGCAGCCCATCTCATCAGGCGTCCCCAATGCCGATCACACTGCATGTAAAATTCTGTCTGCTCTCGGCTCTTGAGACACTGCCCTGCCCTGTCCACTTTCCTTCTTTTTTTTTTTTTGGAGTCTCACTGTCGCCCTGATTGGAGTGCAGTGGCTGCTCCCGGCCACTGCAGCCTCGACCTGTGGGCTCCGGCAATCCTTCCACCTCAGCCTTCCGAGTAGCTGGAATTACAGGCGCGTACTACCACACCCGGCTAGTTTTTTAATTTATTGTAGAGATGCGGTCTCGCCAAGTTGCCCAGGCGGGTCACGAACCCGCGGGCTCAGGCAATCCACTCACCTCGGCCTCCCAACACTTTCCTTCTTGTATGTCCTGTAGATACTTCCTATCCATCCCCAGCAACTGAACAGATGTATCAAATGCAAACACCTGGTTTCTTTCTTCACGCTAAGGCAACTGTGGTATGGTTAGATGGGGACCAGGTCTGGGTTTGGGGAATCTGCCACATTTACCATGTCTCTCAGGTTCATGGGGACCAGAGAGATGACGGTTGTCTTTATGTCTTCAACATCTAGCAGAGGTCTCGCCATGGAAATAAAAATTCCCCAAAAAAGCCGGGCGTGGTAGCTCACACCTGTAAGCCCAGCACTTTGAGAGGCTGAGCTGAGAGGATTGCCTGAGCCCACAAGTTCGAGACCAGTCTGGGCAACTTGGCAAGACCTCATTTCTACAATAAATAAAAAAATTAGCCGGGCGTGGTGGTACGTGCCTGTAGTTCCAGCTACTTGGAAGGCTGAGGCATAAGGTTCACCTAAGCCCAGTGGGTCGAGGCTGTGGTGGTTATGAGCGTGCCACTGCACTCCAGTCAGCGACAGAGTGAGACTCTGACTCAAAAAAAAAAAAAAAAAAAAAAAAAAAATCCCCCAAATGTATTATGCTGCATGAATGCAAAAGGCAAATGCAACAGCCTGTGTTTTGGGGCCCGCACCCAGTGTTCCTGTGGCAGCCTCGTAGCATGGGTTCTATTCGCTGCTGTGGCTGGGCAAAATGAGGTGCCAAGCTGATGCGATCAAGAGCTGCTGAGGCAAGAATGCAGCAGCACCTCCTTGCACTGGGCACTTGCCATGGACCAAGGACACTCTTGAGATTATGGATGTCAACAGAGGCCCAGTACCTGCCATCAGGAGTGCTCCCAGGCGGTAGTCAAGACGGCTCTCCGCTTCTGAAATGTCACCTCGGGTTATTAGGAAGCCCCTTTCTGATGGGCATGCCCCTCACTGCCACCTCGGACCCTGATGGCTCCAGATGCAGCAGGACGGCCACCCCGCCGTCTTCGTGTGCTTCAGCCCCACCCAAAGAACAGTACGAGGCACCGTTCCTGCAGGTTCTCTTTCATCTATCTGCTCATCAACAAGCTGTTTTCCAGGGTGGTCACTTGGGTTCCCCGGGTTTGCAGGCTTGGCCTAGAGCAGATCTCAAATGTGTGCCTCCATTCCTACTGCCCGTGGTGTGGATGTACCTGTCATCCCAGCCTGAGGGGTAGACCCACCCATCAGGCCTGGCATCGGGAGGGCAGGTGAGCCCTGCCAGGCAACGACCTTCACTGATGGCGCATTAAGACATGTTTCTCTACCTCAAGGCCTGCTCCTGCACCTGAGGTTTCTCTCCACAGGGAGATGCTGAGCTCCCAACAGCAGACACTGTCGTCTGCAGCTTCTCTTTCTGTACCGGGGGCCAGCCGGGGTGGATGCAGAAGCCACAACAAGAGGCTGAGGAGCGCCCCCTTCAGGGGCTGCAAGGGGTGTGAGGAAGGTTCCCTCTGGGCCTCTAGGCAACCTGAGCCCCACTCCCCCCCAGACTCCTCTGCACAGGGCTCCTCGTCAGGGAGCTTGGCAGCTCTGGTGTATGCGTGTGCCTGCCCCATGCCCAGTGCAGTGCTGGCCTCAGTGCTGAAGGTTCTACTCCAGACCCTGAAGACAAAGCCCTGCAGGATTGATGCCAGAAAATAACGGGCACCCCCAAGCAGGGGTCCCTGCTGTCACCCAGACCACACAAAGACCTGGTTCCTCGCTCCCTGGTTCCTCACTCCCCGGTTCCTCACTCCCCACACAAGTGACACCACAGAGCCAGGGCAGGTGCTGGCCACCCCGGATTCCTGGAGCCCCAACTAAAGGAAACTGGGGCTCAGTCTACAAAACAAACAGGCCATACTCAAAAGCACTTTTAACTTCTAGAGACGTGTATTTTTCCGTTCTTTTTGAGGGTCCTCAGGACAGTTTGCCAAAACGATCAGGCTCAGTGACTTTTGTAAAGTCATTTCCTCTCGACAGGAAAGGCCCCGCTTCACGGGACTGGGGGAGCTTGGGCTGTCAGCCTTGAGACCCTGGGTGCTGGGACAAGGCCTTCCGTCGGGGGCAAAGGCAAAGGGAGAGGCGCGCGCACTCGCCTTCCCAGACGCCCGCCCGGGAGCCGGCTTTGAGAAGCCCTTCCACGGGACGCCCCACGCCGAGGTCAAGTCCGGCGCCGGCTCCTCGCTCCTCCCAGCCCCCGGCGCGCGGGGGGCGGCCGGCTGGCGGGTGGCCACGGCTCAGGCCGGCTGCAGGGGCGCGGCGGCACAGCCCACCTTGTTGCTGAAGAGGCGCGAGAGGCTGCGCGGGGGAGGCGAGGGCCGGGGCCCGCCGCGGAGGCCTCGCACGTCCCAGAGGCGCAGCGCTCCGTCGTGCGATGCCGTGTAGAGCACCTGGCCGTGTACCTGCGGGCGGCGCCCGTCAGCCCCGCCCGGGACGCGGGCGCGGCTCCCCCACCCCCCAAAAGGCTGCCCCTGGGTGGGGGCCCTGCACCTCCCACAGGCGGCAGGCCCCACCTCCCCCGCCGGGCCGGCTCGCCAAGCCAGCGAGGGCCCGGGCACGGGACGGGTCCTACCTGGATGCAGTTGATGACGAAGGCGTGGCCCCGGAACACCCTCTGCAGCACGCCCGACTGGGCGTCGAAGGCCCGGGCGCAGGCGTCCCCGCTGCCCGTGAACACTGTGGACACACAGGGGCACACTGGGCCTCCACCGCCGGCCACCCGGCCACCTTCCCCCAGAACGCGGACGGAGAAGGAAGAGCAGCGAGACCTGTGGCAACTCCAGGACTCGGTTTCCTCATCCGCCTGCCTCCCGGGGACATCCCAAGGTTCAAGTGCGGTGTGGAGAGGAGCCCTCTGAGAAACCAGGGGTCACCTTAGTTATGCTGCCACGTCCTGTGGGTCCTGGGAGAACACTGAGAGCCACGGGGCCTCTCCAGGGTCTACCAATGCCCGTGCAGGGCCTGTGGCTGTCACGCCTTCCTTGAGCTTCAGGCCAGCCTGCACTGTCCCTCCAGGTGGCCTGCCCCTCCTGGGTATCTCCTGGGCCCAGGTCCCCACCCCCAGGCCATCTGGTAAAGTTGGCTTCTCCACCTGGTGTTTTTCAAGGCTCAGCAGCCTCTGCCTGGGGACGCTGCCAGCTCCGAGGCTCTTCCCCTCTACCCACAGCCAGAGCAGCCTCATCCTCCCTCTCCTCAGAGATGGACTTGGCGCTGGAAACAAAGCCCAGGCCCTCTAAGGTTCATGACCATGCCCCTCTGGACACCTGGCGGGAGTCTCAGTCCTATCTTCCCCAAGGTTCCATCTCTCCTTGGGGTTTTCTCTACATCATGACTTCCTCTGATCATTTTCCAACTTCAAAGTGCATCAGAGTTCCTTGGAGAACTTGTGGAGACAACAGATGGCTGGCTGGGCCCCCTCTCAGAGTTTCTGATTTAGCAGGTGGGGCCTGAGAATGTGCATCCCTAACCCCTTCCAGTGCCATCGCTGCTGCTCTCAGGGGGCCACATTGAGGGTGCTGACTAGAGGCGCTCACTTGTCAGGCTGGGCTCTCAGAAGCCAGTCCTGACACGAGGGCCTGCTGCCAGCAGT
>CAUYQG010041914.1:0-22261 GCA_963574415.1 Tarsius wallacei | reverse complement strand
CTATGCTTTCTACTAGGTTTTCCTTGACAGCCACATATGCATTCACAAGTATACACATACTTGTGCTTTAAGTGGTGACATTTTTTTTTTTTTGAGTCAGAGTCTCACTTTGTCGCCCAAGCTGGAGTGCAGTGGCATGCTCATGGCCACTGCAGCCTCAAACTGCTGGGCTTAGGCAATCCTTCTGCCTCAGCTGGAACTATAGGGGCGTGCCACCAGGCCTGGCTAATTTTTTTATTTGTTGTAGAGACGAGATCTCACCAAATTGCCCAGGCTGGTCTTGAACCCCTGGGCTCAGGCCATCATCTCACCTCTGCCTCTCAAAGTCCTGGGATTACAGGCATGAGCCACCACGCCTGGTCAGCCAAAGTCATTTCAATGACCCACTAGTGCTGCCAACTCACACACCCCTAATCTGTTTCAGACTCTGGCCACACTGACTCTTTTTTCTTACTTAAACCACCCAGATTTGCTTCTGTCCCAAGACTTTTTGACTTGTAATTTCTGGTTGGAATGCTCTTCCCCAAGATGGATGGTTTACTCCCTGAATTACAAGTCTTTATCACCATCTAACATATGCTATATGTTTTACTTATTTGTTTGTTGTCTGTGTCTCCCAACCCCAATGTAAGTTCCAAGATTAGGATTTTTGTTGTTTCTGCTCATTGCTATATCCTTTGTGCTGTCCACATGGTAGGTGCTCAATAAAATGTATTCAGTGAATATTCGGGCAAATATTTTTCTCTTTTAAAAAAATTATCATTAAGGTTCATACTTTATTCAGACATTCTTAGCTTTCTGTTTGTTTGCTTGTTTTGTAGAGATAAGGGCTTGCTATGTTACCCAGGCAGGTCTTGAACTCCTGAACTCAAAGCAATCCTCTCATTTCAGCATCCAAAAGTGTTAGGGTAACAGGTGTGAGCCACCACATCCGGCCTGGGGCAGATATTTCCCAGAGTTTGTCACATGTCTATGTTTTTGATGTCTTTGGATTTGCAGAAACCTTTTCTCCCCCCTTATTCTTTGGCCCAGGCTGGAGTATAGTAAGGCGTTCATAGTTCACCGGAGCCCCAAAATCCTGGGCTTAAGTGATCGTCCTGCCTCAGCCACCGAGTAACCGGGACAATAGATGCACACCACCATGCCCGGCTAATTAAAAAAAATAATTCTTTTTTTTTTTTTTTGTAAGGGGCAGGGTCCTATGTTGCTCAAGCTGATCTCGGAGACTCCGGCCTCACCCTCCCAAATTGCAGGCGGGAGCAACCGCATCGGGTTGAGAAATCTATTTACATACTGAAATCTGTCGGTGTAAACTTGTCTTCCTTCAATGCTTTTAAGCCTCGGCTTTTGCCTCCTCAAGGATTGTTTCGTTTTAACCTTCTTTTTATTCAATTTTTCACCGTGGAAAACTTGAAACATACACTCGCGCCAGTTCGTTAGTTCTTGATTGGGCATTCCACCAGGGCAGAGATCTCGGAATTGTCACTGTTTGCCAGGACCTCGGCAACCCCGGGGAATGTGTCTCCCAAGAATGAATTAATCGATGGCACGGGGGCTTCTCCGGGGCCTGCCGCTCGGGTCCCCTCGGACCGCCCAGCACAGTCCCGGGGGCCGTTTTCCGGCTGAAGGCGTGGGTCGCGGTTTCTCCCGCCAGGCCCGGCCTTTGCCTGGACACTCACGCGGCCACCTCCAGGCGCGGGTCTGCCCAGGGCTGCCAGAGTGGGAGGAGCCCTGACTTCCGGCTGAACACAGTTGTTCCTTGGGGCCGGCGGGTCGCGGCCCCACCCGGGCCAGAGGCCGCCTCGCCGACTAGGCCTCTGCGCCGCCTGCGATGCTGGCGCGCGTTGCCTCCTCTCCAACCCTCCTTCCCCCTCCCCCCGGCCGTGGCGGTTGGTCGCGCGTCGCCGTCCCTCTCCCGCCCCCTCCGCTAACGAGCGGGCTCCAGGCCCTCTGGGATTGGCTGCGCCTGATTGCATCTTCCCTCGGCCTCTCTGATTGGCTGCCAGACGCGCGGGATGCGGCTTCCGATTGGCTAGAGCAGGGCGCCTGCGCGGCGGGGTTCTCGGTCACCAGCCATTCCTGGGGAGGACTGCCGGTCGGCCAGACGTCTCGCCCGTCGCTGGAGGAGAGGTCCCGGCTCCCCGGGAAGGCGGCTGCGGCGGCAAGATGAAGATATTCGTGGGCAACGTCGACGGGGCGGATACGACTCCGGAGGAGCTGGCAGCCCTCTTCGCGCCCTACGGCACGGTCATGAGCTGCGCCGTCATGAAACAGTTCGCCTTCGTGCACATGCGCGAGAACGCGGGCGCGCTGCGCGCCATCGAGGCCCTGCATGGCCACGAGCTGCGGCCGGGGCGCGCGCTCGTGGTGGAGATGTCGCGCCCAAGGCCTCTTAACACTTGGAAGATTTTCGTGGGCAATGTGTCGGCTGCATGCACGAGCCAGGAACTGCGCAGTCTCTTCGAGCGCCGCGGACGCGTCATCGAGTGTGACGTGGTGAAAGGTAACGCGGAGGCGCGCTCGGGGGCGGGGGCGCGCTCGGGGCACTCTGCCTGTTAGCCACGCCCCTTACCCGGGGGTCGGTCACTGCGCGGTTGGGAGGGGTGGGGAGCTGCGCGGGAGCTGGCCGGAGGTGTTGAGGGCGCGTTGGGTAGAGCCACCCTCCTCCCCTGCGGTCCAGGCACCATTCACCAAGTGGGAGGAAGCGGCTCTGGGTGGGTGCGGCGGCCACTGCGAGCAAAGCTACGGGGCCGGGGACGCGCCTGAGAGCCTTGCGAGTGTACCGGGGGCGCGCCTTCTCCTGGTCTCCTGGGCCTGGCACCCAGCGGAATTTGGGAAGTGACGGGCACAAGCCGGATCGTGGAGCGGGGAAGATTTCGCCACTTCCCCACTTCCTCTCCAGACGTCGGTCAGAGCAAGGGAAGAGGGAAAAGGTGGGGGCTGACGCCCCAAGGCCGCCCTCGCGTTCCCTCCCGATGAATGCTCTCAAGCGGAAGGTAACGGGGCCCTTGGACGTTTTTCGGGCTGGGACTTTTTAGTATTGTCTGGCATGGGTCTACTCGTGGGTGCAGGAGGGGCCCCTTCCGAATCACTTGGCCTTTCAATATTAGGTGAGTCAGGCGTGGCAGGTCTGTGCTTTCCATCTCCCTCCAACTTGGGTGTTTTTCTTTTGGTTCGATTTTACATCTGTCAACTGGAAACCCCAACCTTTTGCATGTGGAAGGAAGCTTGTTTTATGACCGCCCCTTTTGCGTAGTCTTGCCAAGCCTGTGACTCCCCAGGGCAGTGTCATTTTCTTTTATAAGCCTTATGACTTTGCAAGGGGGCATACTCTGGCTGAGGGGGTCTTGGGGAGGGGTATGTGAGAGGTCTTCGTTAAACTGGCTCAATACGGTTTACTGACTCTGTAGTCGTCATTGCTTGAGTAGTCTGATCCACAGGGCAGGTCCCTAGTTTTCCTTTTCTTTGAGAAAAATGTGTCACCAAAATTTAGACCTGACTTTTTTCATGGCCTGGGTTTTTAATCCCCTAAGCTTTTTCATTTACATTGGCAAGATTTGGTGGGACAGCCCTTGCGTATGTGGCCAGTCTCTGTTCCACTTGGGAACAGGTCAGAGTTAACTTCGCCCTGTCATCTTCGAGGACGCAGCAGGGAGTATGTGATGCTCTATTCCTGGTGTTGGATTCATACCTGCTTATACCCTTTGTGAGAAGTTTTGAGGATAGGAAATACATACAAGTGCAGACACTCATTCCTGCCAAGATAATTAATTTATTGTCCTGGAAAGGCACATCTTTGGGGCCATGCCTAGTCCTTTTTGTAATGGTGGAACTATAAAGGGTCATAGTCTCCACTGCTAGGAAAAATTTATTGTTCTGCATTAATATTGCATTCTATTTTCCTCAACTCAGGTTATGCAAGTCCACGACTATCCGGAATCGGGTTTTCCTGATGGGTGCTCTGAGGCAGGCTGTGTGGTGCATGGATTTTTGCTTTTGTTTAGAGTAACAGAGTGGGTAGGGACTGAGATTGGGTACTTGGCCAGCAAGTGAATGGGGTATGTGAGTCTATAAGAGTTTTGTGTTTAATTGACCTGCCAAGTTTCTTTTGTGGTTCTTGAGCAGGGTGGTGACTAGATTGGGAGTCTAGAATTCAGCATCAGATGTGACAGCCTCAGAGGAACTCATGTGGTCAAGAAACTTGCTTTCAGCTGGTAGAGAAAGTAAAAAATTTGCCTGGGACCAACACCAAGTAACAGAGGGTGAAGTGCATAATACCTGCACTTGGTTTTTAGAACCCCTGGCTGAGTCTGTGAGTTAGAGGAAAAGCTTTGTGCATCTTGTCCATTTGTGAATTTTTGATGAGCAGAAATGCATTGCCTTCCTCAGGAAGTGGTGTTGAATTGTTATCTATAGTTATGCTGCTGTGTAACAAAGCTCCTGGCATACTTTGATGTAGAAGACTGGGAAAGGTTTAAAGCATCGTGTCCTCTACTGATGCCTTTTTATCTTGGGATGAAGGAAAGCGAGGTTTGAAAGTTGGGAATGTAGAAGAGACACGCTGTATAAAGAGATTACTTTTTTTTCTTTTTCTTTTTTTTTGTTGTTGAGTAGGAATCTCTGTTACCCAGGCTGGAGTGCAGTGGCACGCTTAGGGCCACCGCACCCTCAACCTGCTGGGCCCAGGGGATCTTCCTGCCTCAGCCTTCCAAGTAGCTGGAATCATAGGCATGTGCTACCATGCCCGGCTAGTTTTTTGATTGATTGTAGAGACAGGTCTTGCCAAGTTGCCCAGGCTGGTCTCAAACCCCTGGACTCAGGCAGTCCTCTTGCCTCCGCCTCCCAGCGTGCAGGATTACAGGTGTGAATCACCATTCCCAGCTGATTACTCATTTCTTATGCTGCGTATGAGAGGTCCCTGTTTTTGATTGAGGCTCCCCGTGTTGGCTGACAAAGCTTTGAAAGTCACAGAAGCTCGGTATTGCACAGGACAACTAGCTCTGTTTTATTTCACAGGAAAAGCAAACCAAAACAACATAGTTGCTTGGTTACTCCAGGAGCTTAGATATGATTTGTAGAGCAGAAGTCTCAATAGCAACAGTGAATTGTAACCACTCTCCACAGCGACATCCTATTGGGTATTCAGAGATGAACAGCTTCAGGAACCATCCACAGACTTTAGGGAGGTCTGAAAGGCAAAAGAGAAACATCTCCTCTCCTTTTTTGTGGGTGACCATTCTTGCTTCCTATCCAGAGCTGCATAGTTTCAAGTTACAGATCTAGTCTTCTCAGGATAGGAAAGCTCATTTTTCTGGATTCTCTTAACTTTGGTAATGGAGGAATTGTGATGGTACCAGACATGACTTGCAAGACCCAGTGTGGTGATTTCCTTCAGAGGTTTTCTTGAACTAGCTCTCCAAGCAAGATGGTCCCCGGAGTTCTTCAGATCTCTGGATTTTCTTCGTTGTCCTAGGAGTAGTTGGGATTTTGGGCGTCTTTGACAGGGCTAGATCTGAGTTTGGCTGCTTGCTGTGATGGCACTTAGTTAGCCCTGATGCCATTGTGTCAACTGAGCAACCTAGTCACACTTCCTCTACAATATCAGACTTAAAACTTTCTGATATAATTTGGCTATAATTGTATCAGATTGCTTTTTTTGGATCAGTTATATAGCTTATCTGGGCAGTCATTTGAATTGTACACGCAAAATCTCAATTGTGAAATTTTACCACTTGGAGTCTTTTACGAAAATCCAGCTAAGCAGGGAGCAGACAGTGGGATGTCCAAATGCTGTTGTAATCCCACTGATGTTTTTATTGGGTGTTTTTCCTAGCTCCTCCTAGTCTGATGAATTTGTGGATAGAATAATCAGGAATATGAATGTGGTTCCTTACTATTCCGTCACAGGGCCTGGAGATCCCCCTAGACTGCAAGCTCCAGGAACTCTTCCTGCTTCCTCTTTACTCTGAATGGTCCTTGCTGCCTGCCATTGCGTTCTCCGGGAGGTTTTGCCGTTCTTGAGGAACAACTCCGCCTCTCCTTTTAGAGATCTTAGGCCACTCACTGTTATTTTTAGCTTACCCTACCCAAAGTGGAGCTGAGAGGTGAGAGGACAATCCTAGTGCTGCATGGCGAGGCTGAAAGGAACCCTTAGCTTTTCACAGTTGGTGGATAAGGTTCTGGCCCTGGTGGTGTTAACGACTGAGAGTTGTGATGGTTCATTTTGTTCTGTCATCTCTGGCAGTTTCTAAGTTTGCATGTACACAATGGCATTGTGTTTTATTAGAGATGAAAGATAATATTCTGTAGGGAAATTAAGCCTCTGGTTATTCCTATGTTTGAATAATGATTCTTTATTATTCTGTAGCTGTTTATATCTTAAAAGGCACTTGTCTTCTCACTTGAACCTTTTAACTTTGAGGTAGGGAAGATAGTTTTGTCAAGTGGGGAAGTAATGGTCGGTTCTTTAAGATCTTAAAAGAAGTCAGTGATTTCTGGATCTAGAACGAAGGCTGTTTAGTTCCAAGCTTAATACCCTTTTTGTGCTGTACCACACTTCTGAATTCTACCTATTGATTGTTTTTTCCTTTTTGAGTCAGAGTCTTACTCTGTTGCCCAGGCTGGAGGCACAGTCATAGCTACTGCAGCCTTGACCTGCTGAGTTCAGACAGTCCACCCACCTCAGCCTTCCTTCCAGGTAGCTGAAACCACAGGCATGTGCCACCACGCCTGGTTAGCTTTTTGATTTATTGTAGAGACAAAGTCTTGCTAAGTTGCCCAGGCTGGTCTCAAAACCCTGGGCTCAGGCAACTTTCACACCTCCGCCTCCCAAAGTGCTGGGCTTATAGGCATGAGCCACAGTTCTGGCTTTATCTTTATTCCCATTATTATGAGATGGGTGGCATGGCCTTCAAATCTAGGGAAATGACTTTTTCTATAGCAGAAGCTAGAGAGGGCATCCCAATATGAAAATTTCTAGAAATGAGGACATTTGTTTGGTGGCTATTAAAAGTGTTTCTTATCTTGGAAAGTAGAACCTGAGTAATTGCTTCCAGGTAGCTCTTTGTTTCTTAAACTGATGTGACAGAGGTTGGATCCTGCCCCTTGAATTCTGTCTTAAAGTAGCCCTACTGGTTGAGAAAGAGGGTTAAGTGCAGGGTCTTTTTCCCTAGGGCCAGGATCCTATCATTGTTCTTCAGGATTGTGGATTTTGAATGTGGACAGGAACAAGAATTTCCTCTATTCTCTTCCCCCACCTAAAGTTTTCTCCTGTGTGCTAGATGAGTAGAACTTTGAGATCATCATCCTGTCCTTAGATTCTCTCCTACCACAGCTCATTCAGATCTTAATGAGAGGCTCAGGGGCAGCCTACTTAGCAGAGCCTGCTAGCTGCAGTAATTGCAGCTTCTTGCCTTGTAGCTGAGAAACCAGATCTTTCCTGTAAACATTCAGTTCTATGACTAGAAGCCCAAGGGGTAAGATACACCTCTGTTCCTTAAAGAGGGACAGTGGAGAATGTAATGTGGCCTGGGACAGGAGCCTTGGCCTTGAACTCAGCCAGGGCTTAGTTTCCGTTCCCATACCTCAGTGGCTTACTTAGCGCTCATCTTCTCCCCTTCAAAGTCGAACGCAATCCTGGCCTTGTATATTGACTTCTCAGGGTTAGACTGGTGTAGCAAAGGGGTATAGGGAGAGCTTAGATTCTGGTCCTGATTCTAACACACTTTGATTGGGGGCAAGCCATGTAAAACTTTTGAGCATGTTTACCTGCCCATAAAATGGAGACGATGATCCTTTGCCCTGCCTACCTCACAGGATTGTTGTGAGGCCCAAGTGTGGTTCTCTGCCTGAAAGTGTCTTGAAAGGAGGAGATCATATTACTGCTTGCTTGTTGCAGTCTACCTCTCTTGCCTTATTTGGACCTGGGCTCGGAGATGGGTCATGCCAAAATGTGAGTGCTTATTTCCAGTGTTTGAGAGCTAGACTTCAAAGGTAGTATTTGCTGAGCTTGGGCTGAGAACACTGAAGAATTGAGTGATCCAGGAACCCTTTCTGCGTTTTGTTCTGCTGGTTTATACTTACAGGAGCTGTGAAGACTTTTATCCTGTGTTGCAGTTCATCTTTGCTCTTTCTTCTCTCACCAGGAAGTTGGGTGAGGTGGCAGGGGAATGGGGAGAATGGGGAGAAGGCCATACACAGAGATGACTGCCTGGGACAGTCAGAAGCTTTGTTATACGGGAGCCACATTATGACATACTTCTGGAGAGGAGGGTTTGGAGGCCTGGAGGTAGCTGGTGACAGCTGGGTGCTGTTGTGTCCAATTTGGGACCCATCCAGGTAGCATGCCCTGCCCCCCTAATTGCTAACCCTCTGTCTGCTGCTTTATCAGACTACGCGTTTGTTCACATGGAGAAGGAAGCCGATGCCAAAGCCGCCATCGCGCAGCTCAACGGCAAAGAAGTGAAGGGCAAGCGCATCAACGTGGAACTCTCCACCAAGGGTCAGAAGAAGGGGCCTGGCCTGGCTGTCCAGTCTGGGGACAAGACCAAGAAACCAGGGGCTGGGGATACGGCATTCCCTGGAACTGGTGGCTTCTCTGCCACCTTCGACTACCAGCAGGCTTTTGGCAACAGCACTGGTGGCTTTGACGGGCAAGCCCGTCAGCCCACACCACCCTTCTTTGGTCGCGACCGCAGCCCCCTGCGCCGTTCACCCCCTCGAGCCTCTTACGTGGCTCCTCTGACGGCCCAGCCAGCCACCTACCGGGCCCAGCCCTCAGTGTCGCTGGGAGCTGCCTACCGAGCCCAGCCTTCTGCCTCTTTGGGTGTCAGCTATCGGACTCAGCCCATGACAGCCCAGGCAGCCTCTTACCGCGCTCAGCCCTCTGTCTCCCTTGGGGCCCCGTATAGGGGCCAGCTGGCTAGCCCTAGCTCCCAGTCTGCCGCAGCTTCCTCACTCGGCCCGTATGGTGGCGCCCAGCCCTCGGCCTCAGCCCTCTCCTCCTATGGGGGTCAGGCAGCCGCGGCTTCTTCGCTCAATTCCTATGGGGCTCAGGGCTCCTCCCTCGCCTCGTATGGTAACCAGCCATCCTCTTACGGCGCCCAGGCTGCCTCTTCCTACGGGGTTCGTGCGGCTGCTTCCTCCTACAACACCCAGGGAGCAGCTTCCTCCCTGGGCTCCTACGGGGCTCAGGCAGCCTCCTATGGGGCCCAGTCTGCAGCCTCCTCGCTGGCGTATGGAGCCCAGGCAGCGTCTTACAATGCCCAGCCCTCGGCCTCTTACAATGCCCAGTCTGCCCCATACGCTGCACAACAGGCCGCTTCCTACTCTTCCCAGCCTGCCGCCTACGTGGCTCAGCCAGCCACGGCTGCTGCCTATGCCAGCCAGCCAGCTGCCTACGCTGCACAAGCCACTACTCCAATGACTGGCTCCTATGGGGCCCAGCCGGTTGTCCAGACCCAGCTGAATAGTTACGGGGCTCAAGCGTCAATGGGCCTGTCGGGCTCCTATGGGGCTCAGTCGGCTGCTGCGGCCACTGGCTCCTATGGGGCTGCAGCTGCCTACGGGGCCCAGCCTTCTGCCACCCTGGCAGCTCCTTACCGCACTCAGTCATCAGCCTCACTGGCTGCTTCCTATGCTGCCCAGCAGCATCCCCAGGCTGCTGCCTCCTACCGTGGCCAGCCAGGCAATGCCTACGATGGGGCAGGTCAGCCGTCTGCAGCCTACCTGTCCATGTCCCAGGGGGCCGTTGCCAACGCCAACAGCACCCCGCCGCCCTATGAGCGTACCCGTCTCTCCCCACCCCGGGCCAGCTACGACGATCCCTACAAAAAGGCTGTCGCCATGTCGAAAAGGTACTGTATGCCCCCCCGCCTCTGCCCCCAGCTGGGGCTTAGGGCAAGGGGCTGAGGTTGGCATGGGAGGGAACCTGGAGCCATTGGCCTCTCCCTCGGTCTTCTCTCCTTTATTCCTGTGGGATGTCTAGAGGCCAAGGAGAGTGGTGTCTGCGAACTTTCCTGGTCACCAGGGGTCAGGTGGAGCATAGTGCTCAGCCTGGGGTGGTACCAGCTAGTCGGGCTGGGAGAGGTCTCACCTATCCAGGCGAGCCCAAGTGTCACTGGAGCTACTGCCTGCAGGACTGTGGGACTGTGGCCCATAGCCTTTCCCGCTGTCTCGGATCCTTAAGCCTGTACGTGGTTGTACTGGTTTTGGTGAGGGCGGGTGTGAAAGAGTAGTCCCTTTGGCATTCACTGACTGAAGGCAAGATTATGAGGTGCGTCCACTCTGGGAAGTTGGGGACCTTGCTTTCATCCGCCGTTCTGTTGACAAACAACCAAGGTCTTTCTGTGCAGGGCCCAGGGGTGGGGATAGTTTGTTTATGGTTTGGGAATGTAGGCCAAATCCACCTTGGCCATTTCAGAGGGGAGGGCTTCAGTGGAGGGTTTGGTTTCCCACTGAGTTGAGCCCAGGCTTGATTTCTTGGCCTGGATAGGATGATGAGCCTTCTGACAAAAGGAGACCAATCTCTTGGAGACCAATCTGATCATGCCCTCCCTGCCCCCATTGGCATCTCCCCTAAGCCCACCTGGAGCCCTCCCCTCAATTGTCTCATTCACCAACTGTCTTCTTCTCTCGACTAGGTATGGTTCCGACCGGCGTTTAGCCGAGCTCTCTGATTACCGCCGTTTATCAGAGTCGCAGCTTTCGTTCCGCCGCTCGCCGACAAAGTCCTCGCTGGATTACCGTCGCCTGCCCGATGCCCATTCCGATTACGCACGCTATTCGGGCTCCTATAATGATTACCTGCGGGCAGCTCAGATGCATTCTGGCTACCAGCGCCGCATGTAGGGCCGTCCTGGGGATGGGGTTCCACAGGGAGGGAGGGAGAGGAGAGGAGAGGTGGGTAGGGTACAGACCCAGGTTGTAACTACTCCAGCCCATACCTTTCCCGATTGCGGTTTTTCATCCCCTCTACCACGTGGGCCTTCCCCAGGAGATGATCCTTTTGAGTGTTCGGCAGTGACCTTTGTTCCTTCGCCTCAGTAGCAAATCTTGCTACTGGCTCTAGATCTGCGGTTTCCCCTCTACCCTGCCTCCCATCTCCCCAAAATGGGAATTTCTTTTATGTTTTTATTTTTTCCTGGCTCCCTTTTATTTTTGTGCGCGATATTTAAGGTCGTCTGGATGGGGAAGCAACCTGCAGCTGAGGTCGGCGGCGCCTTTTTCTTTTTAGATGTGAGGAAGGGGCCAGGAAAGGGTTAGCTTAACCGTTTCCTATGCGCCAAGCTGTGCCAGCAGTCCAGGGGGCCCTGACTGTCCCTCTGTGTAGACTGTTGAGACTGAGTTCCTGTTGGGACAGTCAGTTGGTATGTGTCCAAATCCCTACTGACCACTGATGTTCTAGCTGATGGTGAGCAGCACAGTCCCACTTCCCCATCTCCCCAAGTAGGTGGTATTAGAAAAACTTAATTTTTTTTTCCCTTTTGTATGGACTACAATAAAACTTGGGGCAATTTGCAGTTTGGAAACCTGGTTGTCATTGTCTTGATTGCACTCAGTGTCAGAGGAGCCAGTATGACATCCAGGAAGACATGAGAGCTAAAGGGAGGGCAATCAGAGAACCCAGGGCAGGTGAGAAAAGGAGTTTGTGGAAATTAGAAGGATGTCCCTGCAGCCCACAAGGATTTAGCTCATTGTCGGCCTCCTAGCCTGCCATCTTTAGGACTGGAGAGTCCAGAGCAAGTGGCTTGGACTTCCTCAGCCCTCAACTTGAATTAATTACACCAAAATGCAGTAGATAGTGTCCATTTTCTGCTCCCTATAGTTGACCATTTTCCCTGATTTTCTCCAACTTGGAAACGACCCGTACTCCAGTGGGGTGGTTCCAGGGTCTGGCTTCTCAAAAAGCAGGGAATGGGCTGCTGTGGTATTTAGAAGGCTAATGGATCCTTCTGGCGGTGGGCTCGAGTGAGTGCGGGGGTTGGGACCAGAAAGGAGTGCGGGGATGGTGATGTCAGCGTCTGGTACTGCCCTGTGGTTGGAGAAGGAGGGGCAGGGAAAACTTGAAGCAGATATGAGGCGTTCTGGTCAACCACCTGGTATTTCGCCTGTCGAACATCACCATGGAGCGTCCTTCCTGCGTCCTGCCAGCCCATGCCATTGTTACCTGAGACTCCTTTCCCTGTCCCCGTGTGTCTTCTTGCTGGGTTTATATTTGAAGGTATCATGGTAGATTCTGGGAAGGGCATGGGGCGCAAATATAACCAACTAGAGATGCTGGGGTTGTGTAAGGAATTGAGGATTCTTTCTGTGCTTTTATTCTAGGGCTGGGGGTTGAGGACCTGGGCAAAAATATGACAATTCCAGCCAGGGACAGGATGGAGGCGGGGGCTTAATTATGGGTAAATGACTTAATGAGTAAATAATGGGTATGGAATGACTGAGTGATCACAGGTGAGCCTACTCGATTTGGGAGCCTGCTGGGGAAAGGTGACTTTGGGGAGACGCGTGTCAGTCCCTTGAAGTTCAGGTGGGTGGTTTTCTGCTTCCTTCATTGGCTTCAAGTGAACTTGGCTGCGACAGAGGAGCTTGCCCCAGATGTCCTCGCCCCTCTAGACCCAGCGTGCAAAAGCATTCAGTCTTTTGACCATGGGTCCTTTGGGATGCTACCTGGAGTAATCACGGGGAATGCTGGGGCCATGGCTCTTCTTGATTCTTGTTCTGCTCACTGCTTTGCCTTCAGGTGCTTTGCTGTTTCTTTTCATTTCTTTGCAGGACTGGGAAAGAATGGGAGGAGGAGTTTTATAGATTTCTCATTAACATTTCTGTGTGACAGTGGGGTGATCTGAGAGCTAAGCTAACAAGCTGAGATTTGGTTATTACCCTGAAAAATGGAGGATTGTTTGTAGGGTTAGAATTGTTGCCTGTGTATTTGCAATTTTTCTTTGTCATTGTGGCTTTCTGTTACAGTCCTTTCGCTCCACTGAGGGTTTTGCCACTGTCCCAGTCCCATGGTTCCTGCAAAAAAAATAACTTAATGCGCTTTTGGGGCCAGTGGTGATGTTTTCTATCTCAGCCCTGGCTCCTCGGAGTGACTTGGCCCACATGAGCACTCTAACTGCCTGTCATCCTTAGGTCCCGCTGCCCTTCTGCCTGCCTCAGCCCTCATGCTCCTCATTGTTCAAGCCAGTAGGAGCTACAAAGCCAAATCATTTGTCATTTTCCTCTCTCTTGCAGATTGTTTTAAAATCTCCCTCCTCTTTAAATTTTAATTATGCCACCTGTGTTCATCCTACTTCTCATACTTTGCTTTTGGTGGATTTCTGATTTTCAGGTTTCTATAACTTGGGAAAAGTTGAGTTATTTGAATGGAAGGATAGACATTTAATGTGTGTTTTTGGAAAATGGGTTCTGTATATCTTCAGATCATTCACTTCCTACACCTATCACCTCTACAGCTGGCCTTCATTACAGAAGTTTTAGTTGGCTTATTCCTGGGACAGCACTACCTAGAACTTCTAGCCTTGACAGCCTGCTCTCTTCTGAGGTTTGGACCTTGTTTTAAATTGTCTGGGGTGGAGTTGGGACCCCATCTCTTGTAATAAAGGTCATGAGCCTATCCCTAAGGGGTCGGCCTCTATAGGTAGGCTACCTTTCTAGTCATACCCATCACTTAAGCTCTGCCAAAGTCCATGCACAGACTGTTTGTCCTCTAGGCATTTTGTCCTATCAAGCCAAGTAAGTGGATTATAACATGGGATAGGTGAGGTCATAATGAAAGTAGATTTACCAAATTTATGGACTTAGTGTGCTGTGTAACATGGAAAGTTCAAATTCACCTAAATTTTGTGGGTACCAATAAAAGGGTCATAAAGAGTGAGAATCTGGAGCTTTCCAGGAAAAGAAAAATTCTTAAAACTGGATTTCAGGTCTAGTTTTAAATCATACTGTGTATATATTGCTTGAAATGCAGTGTTCAGGTAGCTGAGGCCTTGGGCTGACTTTGAGGGATTTACTATCTGGGAGGCAGAACCTCTCTCAATGAACTAATAACAGTTAATAAACAATGATAGCCATATGGTAGGTAAGGAGGAAGGAGAGGATGTGGCAGTCCCAGTAGCTAGAGAAAACTTTCTGGAGATGGGAGATTTGATCTGAAAACTGGTCACAGAGTGGCCGTTGTCTCTGAAGTAAGGTTTCTTGAGGGTTTTTAAAATTTTATTTTTATAGAGATAAGGTCTTTTTATGTTGCCTAGGCTAGCCTCAAGCTCCTGTGCTCAAATGATCTTTCCATCTCAGCCTCCCAGGTAACTGGGACTATAGGTGGTTTCAGGAATTTGAATCCTGGTCCTACCTTCTCTTGGCTGTGTGATAGTGGCTATATCAGGATCTCTGCCTCAGTTTTGTCATTTATAAAATGAAGATACTAGCTAGCATTTATTGCAGTGCTAAATACTACAATAAATATATTAATATCACAAACTACATTTATATTAAATTACTATCAGTATAATTATATTTACTCTTAGCAACCCAAATGAGCTATTTCTAAACCTATTTTTTTTTTTCTTTTGAGTTGGCGTCTCACTCCGTCGCCCAGACTGGAGGGCAGTGGCCGCTTCCGGCCACCGCAGCCTCGACCTGCTGGGCTCCGGCGATCCTTCCGCCTCAGCCTTCTGAGTAGCCGGAACCACAGGCACGCGCTACCACGCCCGGCTAGTTTTTTTTTTTTTTATTTATTGTAGAGATGAGGTTTCGCCTGCCCAGGCAGGTCTCGAACCCGTGGGCTCGGGCAATCCACTCACAGCCTCCCAAGGCGCGGGATTACAGGCTGAGCCACCGAGCCCGGCTTCTAAACCTATTTTATAAAGGAAGAAACTGAGGCTGTAGGCCAAGTGACTTTTGTTGAGATCACATAGTTACAAAGTTGGTTGGTCAAGGAATTGAACCAGCCATTTGAACCCTCTTGGACTTGGTTTTCATTACACCATGCTACCGTTGGGAGGGTCAAATGAGACTGTGACGTGTGTATATAGTCATTGCTCATTAAATGCTAGCTCTCACAGAAATGAGTTAAAACATTCTGGGGAAATTGGGATGGCTTAGTGGAGCACACAGCCGAGCTTTGGGTACTTTGGGTGTAGGTGTTAATGTAGTACATAGCAGTAACAGTGAAAGCAGTGAATTTTTGTAATGAGCGATGCTTAAAAGTGGCTTAGGCCACTGGACCACATCAGTTTTGGACACACCTCCAGTTTCTGGCAATATTATTTTGTGTCCCAGGTCAGATTCTTGTGGGTAGGGAGAAGAAAGTTTACTGTACAGAGAAGGGGACCTTCAGAGACATTAAGGAAGGCTAAGAGGGTGTAGTTGGCAATAGGATTGGAAACCTAGGAGGTCTCCTGGTCTCCAGGCAGCCTGCCTGGCTCCCTGTAAACATCCCTGGAGAAGACTGGCTTTTAATTTGAGCCCTTATCAGACTTGTAACTCATTTAAGAATCAAGAGCCAGAGTTAGTTATTAGTTGTATACATTTTATATTTTCACTCCAAGGGTGTGAAACTAATACAGATTGCTTATTCATGTCAACAGTTTTCACTGACACCAGGGTTGTTTTTGTTTCTTGAGTCAGAGTCTCACTTTTGCCCAGGCTGGAATGCAGTGGCACGCTCACAGCTACCACAGCCTCTATCTGCTGGGCTCAGGTGATCCTTCTGCCTCAGCCTCCTAAATAGCTGGAACTATAGGCATGTACCACCATGCCACGTCAATTTTTTGATTTACTATAGAGATGAGGTCTTGCCAAGTTTCCCAGGCTGGTCTCTGGGCTTAGGCAGTCTTTCGCCTCCATCTCCCAAACTGCTGGAATTACAGGCATGAGCCACTGTGCCAGGTTGACATTAGTTAGTATTTACCCCTAAGTTTGGATTTGTCCTTCATTTCTTTTTCAAGAGTCTAGGTCCCTCTTGTCTCTCAATTATATGCATACATATACTGCCTCTTTTATTGAACAGCTGCAGCCAAAATACATTTTATTCTTGGTTCTGACAAAATGTCAGCTTTCTAGGTGACTTTGGACAAGTCACACTTTATTATTTTTTTTAAATTATAGAGATGTGGGGGTACAATGCAGTTCAGTGTTAGGTATACAAACGTTGATTATGCAGGTACCCTTGTTGATGAGGTATGCCCCTCCCTCCCCTGGCAGTTTCCCTCAACTGCCAATCCCACCCCTCTCCTGTCACTTTACTTCTTAGGAGCCTGGTGACCTAGTCAGCAAATTAAGAATCACCAAATGGTATCAATAGTGTTAAAGACAAGGTGCTTTTAAAATATTCCATTCAAGCCTGGCACAGTGGCTCAAGCCTGTAATCTCAGCACTTTGGGAGGCAGAGGCGAAAAGATTGCCTGAGCCCAGGGGTTTGGGCACTATGGTGAGACCTCTCCTCTACAATAAATCAAAAAATTAGCTGGGTAGCACATACCTGTATTGCCAGCTACTTGGAAGGCTGAGGCGGAACGATCGCCTGAGCCAAGCTGGTCGTTGCTGTGGTGGCCGTGAGTGTGCTACTGCACTCAGGCCTGGGCGACAGTGAGATTCCAACTCAAAATAAAACATTCCATTCAGTGTCATTCTCTGTAGTTGGGGTGGTAAGGTAGAGATTTGGATCAGGTGCTGGGTGTGGTAGCTCATGCCCGTAATCCCAGCACTTTGGGAAGCTGAGGCGAGAGGATTGCCTGAGTCCAGGGGTTTGAGAGCAGCTAGGGCAACTTGGTGAGAACCTGTCTCTACAATAAATTTAAAAAATTGGCCGGGCACAGTGCCTCAAGCCTGTAATCCCTGTACTTTGGGAGGCTGAGGTGAGGGGATTGCCTGAGCCCGCGGGTTTGAGACCTGCCTGGGCAACTTGGCAAGACCTCATCTCTACAATAAATAAAAAAAAATTAGTTGGGCATGGTAGCACGCACCTGTAGTTCTAGCTACTTGGAAGGCTGAGGCGGAAGGATCGCCTGAGCCCAACAGGTTGATGCTGGGGTGGCCATGAGTATGCCACTTTACTCCAGCCTGGGTGATGGGGTGAGACTCCAACTCAAAAAAAAAAAAAAAATGCAGGGTGTGATGGCACATGCCTGTGGCTCCAGCTACTTGGAAAGCTGAGGCAGAAGGATCAGCTGAGCCCAGCAGGTCAAGGCTGTGGTGACCATGAGCGTGCCACTGCACCCCAGCCTGAGCATCAGAGTGAGACTGACTATAAAAAGAGACAGACAGAGATTTGAATCATATGTCTTTAATTGGCCTTTAATTTTCAAACGTTTTACATTTTTTAAGAGATAAACATTAAGTTCTCTAGTGATCAATAAAATACAATACAGTAGCTGACAGTAGGATTGGAGTCCTAGGAAATAAAATACAGTTAGGTAGGTGAAGATGAGTTTGAAGGTAAATCTCCACATAAAGTGTCATTTGCTGTGTTTGTCAAAGTGGCGATCAAAAGCTTGTTGGTTAGCATAGGTTACCTCTGGCTTTTGGGTACCTGCTTTTCTGTTTGAGTGAGACTGGAAAGTATATAAGGTGCATGTTTATAGTGCTAAGTATCTGGGTTTTTTAACCTGATAATGACTGAAAAACCATAGTCGTTTCCTTTCTTTTGGTTATTAAATTAACTCATGCATTTACTCATTTGTTAGTCAGACATTTGAGTGTTTACCATGTTTCATTTCTAACACTGTTAAAAGGTCCCTGCCCTTGTAGAATTAAGTTTAGGATTTCAAGTGTTGGTACGTTTTTTGATAGAGTTGAAAGGTAGAATTGGAACTGGGGATGTCTTTAGATAGGGTGGCCAACGAGGGACCTGAAGAAAGACTATTCCAGTCTGTATGAGCTTGATACAAGAATGCCAGTGTATCTGGACCATAGTAGGGAAGCAGGGGAGATGGTGGTTAAAACAGATTGGGTAGGGTCTTATAGTCCAGAGAGAGGAGTTTGAATTTTTTATTTTCAATGGATGCGGTAGTACACACCTTTAGTCCCAGCTACTCGGGTTGAAAGGACTGCCTCAACCCAGGAGGTTGAGCTGTAATAGTGATTATGTCACTGCACTCCAACCTGGGCAACAGAGTGACCCCAGCTCAGAAATTAAAGCCAAGAAATGTTTATTGTCCAGCTTTCTTTCTAAATTAAACCATTACTATTCTCACTATCCTTTTTTAGGGGGGGTTAACAATTTTTATTTTACTTTTAGCATCTTTCTTAAATGTTACAATTGCCATGTATTTTAAAAAGCTGGGAGGCTGAAATGGGAGGATTGCTTGAGGCCAAGAGTTGAAGACCAGCCTAGGCAACATAGTGAGACCTGGTCTCTATAACAAATCAAAAAATTAGCTGGGTATGGTGGCATGAGCCTGTAGTTCTAGCTACTTGGAAGGCTGAGGCAGAAAGATCACCTGAGCCTAGCAGATTGAGGCCACAGTAGCAGTGAGCATGCCTGAACAATTGAGACTCTGACTCAAAAAAAAAAAAAGGCAGTGAGATGATTTAATATGGTTCATTCAGTTAGATGAGCTTGCAAAGTGAGATACAGCTAACTGGGCCTAGTTGGCTTTCAGAAGGCAAATCAAGTAAGTAGGTTTTTGAGGGCAGTAGTTTTGATGTCTGCACACTGGGCTTGAATTGTGCATTACCAGTCTCCTTCGGATATGGAGAAAGTCTTAGTTTCTTTTTTTTTTAATGTTTATTTTTATTATTTTAATTTTATTTTTTTGAGTTGGAGTCTCACTCTGTTGCCAAGACTGGAGTGCAGTGGCCGCTCCCGGCCACCGCAGCCTCCACCTGCTGGGCTCCGGCGATCCTTCCACCTCAGCCTTCCAAGTAGCCAGAACTACAGACGCGCGCTACCATGCCCGGCTAGTTTTTGATGTATTGTGGAGACAAGGTTTCACCAAGCTGCCTGGGCAGGTCTTGAACCTGCAGGCTCAGGCAATCCACTCACCTCGGCCTCCCAAAGTGCTGGGATTACAGGCTGAGCCACCGAGCCCTGCCGAAAGTCTTAGTTTCTAAGTGTTGAGTTGAGAAAGAAAGTTTTATCCTCAGGTCTGGTGGAACACAAAAAAATTCGGAGGATCAAACAGAAAGATGGGACAATTTCTATACCATATGGCATTTCCTTCCACAGATTTGAGTTGTGACTACCTCCTGTGCTGTCTTCCTCTAAAGGTTTTATCTATCATTGATCCTGTGCCCTCTACTCAGTCTCAGAGATGCATCAGATCCACAGTGAAATGGACCAAGATTAGTGACCAACCACATCTGTAAATGTTATACTGAGATGCCAAAAAACTGTATACACATTTTAGGCGATGTTATCTGTGTTTTAGTTCGCCGTAATCAGAACCATCTGGACGCTCTTACAGCACCTCTTGTAATTGCAGAAGTCAGATGTTTTCGGTATATATTGAGCATTACAATTTTAGTATAGTTTTTTTCTTAAAATGTGTATACATGTTTTTGGCATCCTCTGTATTTTGTCTTTTTCAGGTCCTTACCTTTTCCCACCTTTAACTACAGCTGGATTCCTGAATATGTTGGGTTTAAAACCTACTCTTTTCTGGAACTGACTTAACCTTTTTCTTTATGAACCCTCCTCTTTTTTGAGGGGGGGCTGCTGCTTTGGATGGTAGTGTTGTACTTGTGTCATCTCCACTCCTGATGATCGCTTTCCTCATAAATTCACTGCTTTTAGCCTGTTTTGCTCGTGTTTTAAGTTTTTCCATCCGGCACCTGCTCCCCCTTTCTTAACCCCTTCGTCAAGAGCTGCTTTGCTAAAGGTCTTGATTAAAGTTGCTTGCTTAATGAATGTGGGATTATGTGAAGCAGCCAAAGGATGAGAAAAAAATGTGATGAGGAAGCTTGGACCCAATGAAGAACATTTTGATTGTGTTTTGTTTACAGCTGATTGTGACTAGGCTTTTCCTTTTAAGGTCGGTTCTGGGGGGTTAAAACCTACAATCCTGGCCGATGGCGCCCAATAAAATAAACCAAAAAACCTTTGCTGCTCCAGTTTTTTCTCAGGGTGGGGTGGGGTGGGTGTTTAATTTCAATCTCACGGTCACACAGAAACGTTTCTTCATCGTGGACCCTGGAAGGCTGGTTCCTATAGTGAACTTGCCCTCCGCGTCTCCTGGATAGAGCAGCTTCCTGCCGGGCCTATTTCTGGGCCATCACAAAGTTCCTTTCAGCACCTGCGGAAGTAGTTTTAATATAGGGGGACCTCCGGGACTCAAGGCTACAATGTGGACTACTGGCCAAAGGTTGGTTTCCTCTGAGGGGGCTTCGCTGTTTTCTTACCTTGGCACGTGTTTGCAGAAGCTATTGTCCACAGCATCCTGGCAAGCAAAGGGGGTGGTTGGGAGTTTAGAGGAAGAAATCGAGTGGAAGGCAAAATGGAGCGCGGAATACTGTCAGGGTGTGCACGTGGAAGTGGCGAAATGTGGAAGCTTAACAAAGTTGGCGCCATGAAGCTAAAGACCGCCACGCCAGGGCTCTAGCTCGCTCAGTCTAATGGCGGGACGCACCCGGCCGGCGAAGCCGACGTTTTTAGTTCCTCCCTCACGCAGGCCTCTTGCCCAATCAGTGGCTTCGGCTCCGTGAGGTTGGTGTCTATTGGCTGTCGTATAAAAGCTCGGGGGTTACTGACGTTTCCACCTCTTCCCGGCCTCAGGTAATTGGCGTTCGTGATAACCAATCAGAAAGAGGATCTCCGGGAACGCCTGCCTTTTTCTTTATTGGGCGGCCAATCCGGTGGTAGGTTCACCTCCCCCCCTTACCCAGAGTCACTGCTGCGGCTGCCGCCATTTTAGCGTTTTGTCAGAAGCGTCCGCGCCGCGAGGAGGAAGCCTTGCTGATTTCCTTGCGGGTGAGAACACCGAGCCCTTCCACTGTCCTTTCTTTTGCTCTGTTAAATCTTATCTCATTCCTTTGGGCTTCGGGGGTCTTAGCGGGGTCGCGACCTCCACACCCAGCACTGAGAGCCGACCTCGGTCCTCAGCATTGCGCGGTAAGCCTGAAGCAGCCCTTCCCCCACCGCCTACCCCTGAGAATACCCTGCTTTCCTCCCACCCCGCCTTGTGTTCGACTCGGCTCGACTAGGAAGCCTTGAGGTTTCCACCAGGTAGCCTTGTATTTAGCAGTTACAGCCCCGTCTGGAGGATTTTTCGGGCCCTGAGAAATTGGTTAATAAACCTGAAGCCCTTTCCGTGGCTACACATTTCAGCATAACTGAAAGCGCTCGTAGGACGGCACCCCGAGACAGGCGTTCCCCACGCGAGTACTTTCTGTACTCCCCACGCCGCGCCGTCTGGTCCGAGTGGCGCGTTTATGGCTTCCAAAGGAAGGCCCACTCTTCCGGAAATGATGGCATCTTGGGTTACTACGAGAGGAAAAGCCAATTCATAATTTTGGGCGGTCGGTCTCCAAGCAGTTAGACTTTTGTTTTCTGATTGTCTTCGTAGTGGATTGAAAAGCCCGGTACCCCCAGCTCTTCATTTATGGTCCTCATCTCATTCCCATTCTCGTTGGGGGTATCCAAGACTTACCAAACCCTTTGTCTGCTAAGAGTCTCCCTGTTACTACAGCTTCTCATTCACCGATTTTATGGCTTGGTGCCACGCCATGCCTCCTTATTTCTCTCCCGCTTCCCTTTGATTTTGTTGTGTGGAAGTATGCTTGCAGGCGTGTGAGAAAATTGTTTGGAAATAGTAAGCTAGAGTGAAAGTAGTTTTGCTTTTCTTAAATTGATTGGACCTAAGATTAGAAATTGTTTTTCTTCTCTCCCAGGCTCTTGTCAAGATGGTGAAGTTGTTCATCGGAAACCTGCCCCGGGAGGCCACAGAGCAGGAGATCCGCTCACTCTTTGAGCAGTATGGGAAGGTGCTGGAATGTGACATCATTAAGAACTACGGCTTTGTGCACATAGAGGACAAGACGGCGGCCGAGGATGCCATACGCAACCTGCACCACTACAAGCTTCATGGGGTGAACATCAACGTGGAAGCCAGCAAGAATAAGAGCAAAACCTCAACAAAGTTGCACGTGGGCAACATCAGTCCCACCTGCACCAACAAGGAGCTTCGGGCCAAGTTTGAGGAGTATGGTCCAGTCATCGAATGTGACATCGTGAAAGATTATGCCTTCGTACACATGGAGCGGGCAGAGGATGCAGTGGAGGCCATAAGGGGCCTTGATAACACAGAGTTTCAAGGTGAAC
>CAUYQG010041913.1:0-16300 GCA_963574415.1 Tarsius wallacei | reverse complement strand
TAAAAGCAATTTAAAAATCAAATTTCTATTTTTAAAAATCATTAACAAAGGTATTAAAAATATGAAATAGTAATAAATCTTTTTAAAAAGAGGTACAAGACATATCCTGAAACTATAAAACATTGCTGAGAGAAATTAAAGACCTAAAATGAGGAAATATATCATGTTTATGAATTTGAAGACCCAATATTAAGATGTCAGTTTTCTCAAACTGATCAATCCCAAATGAAAGCTTTTATCTTTGACAAAATAATTTTAAAATTGAAAAGGCAAGGAACTAGAATAGCCAAAACAATGTGAAAAAGTTGAACAAAGTTGGAAGACTTACCCCACCTGGCCATAAGAGTGATTATAAATCAATACAATATGGTTTTGATGAAAGGATGGATAAATAGATAAATGGAACAAACCAGAATCCATATATAGGCTAACACACATATGGAAAAATGATTTTTGACAAGAATTCAATAGGGAAAGAATATCTCTTTAACACATGGTACAGAAACAACCGGGTATCCACTTGAAAAAAAAACCAACTTTGTTCCTATTTCTAACCATATATAAAAATCAGTTCAGTATGGGTTATTGACCCCTAGAAGCTAAAGTGCTAAAACTACTAGAAAAAAACAAGAGAATAGTTTTATAACCTTGGGGTGGGCAAAGATTTCTTAGGGGCGTCATAGAAAACACAGGTCAATAAAAGCAAAAGTTGATAAATTGGGTTTCATCAAAATGAAAAATTTCTGCTTATCAGAGACACTGTTTAAAAAGAGTAGTCAAGCTACAGATTAGCAGACACATGTCTGACAAATGATTCAGATCTAGAATATATAAAGAACTCTTACAACTCAACAATAACAACAAAAGAATCCAGTTAAAAATGGGGAAAAAATTTGGATAGAAAGATCACCAAAGAAGATATACAAATGACCAATAAGCTCATAAAAAGTGTCTAACATCATAGGCATCAGGGAAACGCAAATTAAAATTACAGTGAGTTACCATTAGACATCAGCTAGAGGTTAAACTAAAAAAAAAATTGATAATATTACATGTGGGTGGGAATGTGGAGGAACTGAAATGCTCAAACATTGCTGGTAGGAGTATAAAATGATATAACTACTTTCTTAAAAATTTACAAAAACAGTTATCCTGTGACCAGCAGTGCTATTTCTAGGTATTTGCCTGAGAGAAGTGAAAATATATTGCCACAAAAATCCTTGTATAAGAAAGTTCATAGCAGCTGCATTCATAGAAACCTGAAACTGGAAAACAGCCTTGGTATCTGTCAGTGAAGGAAGGATAAACACACTGTGGTACAGTTATAAAACTGAATACCAAGCAATATAACAGAACGGATTGCTAATACATGCCACATCATGAATGAATCTCAAATGTATGATGAGTGAATGAAGCTGGGTATGGAAATGTGCACACTATGATCCATTTATAAGAAAGTCTAAAATAGGAAGAACAAAGCTATGATGATAGAAATCAAATTAGTGGTTGACTCTGGAGGTGGAAGATTGACTGAGAAGTGTGAGAAATGTCCTGTGTCTTCACACGTATTCATCAGAATGATAGAACAGAACACTTAAGACCCGAGTGCTTCACTTTATGTAAATTACATCTTTAAAAACTGGGATAAAAAACAATTCCTTTCACTGGGCATCAAATCACAGTTAACAAATGTGAAGTTGCCACATTTAAGGTAACCCAATGATGTAGCTATTGTATTATGACAGACAAATGCTATGATGAAATGATTAGACATCTTTTGGATTTATTTATTATTTTTTGATTTTTATTTTAAAGATATGGGGTACAATTCAGGCTTAGGTACGTAAGTAGTCATCCTACAAGTAATGTTTGGGTCTCCCCTTGGTCCCCATTTTGCCTGGTTTGAGATTGGGTATGCTTATTGATGTTATGTGCTCCCCCTACCCTGGAAGTATCCCATTACTGCCAATCCCTTTCTTATAGTATTATGATAAATTTAAAATATTGATGAGAGCTACATGCTTTAAATAAACCTGTTCTCCAGCAGCACCTGTTGTCAACTCCAAATCTGTCCATTCAGCCTACACCAGGGGACAGACAGGGAGTAGGCCCCTGCCTGTCTCGTGGCACTTTGGCAGGGTCTCTCTCTGGATTGTGGGGCGGCAGTCACAGCAGTATCCACAGAGATGAGCTTCAATGGCATCTGTTAATTATCTGCTTCTAAATCTGGAGTTTATGAAATGCTCTTCCCCAGACATCAAAAGCTGGGAGGCATCCTAGTTATCTCTTCAAGGAGCCCAGTTTATCCTTCTCTCCCAGTCTGTGACATCAAAGACTGTTTCGTTGCACAATCGTCTGGCACGATGGTGTCGGGCCAGCGCCCCTCTGGAAGGGTTGGAACTCAGTGATGAGTCAGAGCCCTTCTGAGGAGCACCTGACCACCCTCTCTGTCCCACATGGCTCCACCCAGGGAAACCTGGCCAGAGGCCTCACTAATGTGGAAGCCAGCTCACTTGGCTTGGCTCTGCTGAGATTAGGAGCTAATCTCTACTGCCTGCCTGGTCACAAACCTCTCAACCTAGGTATGGGAGGGTAGGGCTTATTTGCTTCTTTCTTTCTTTTCTTTTCTTTTCTTTTTTTTTTTTTTTTTTTGGTTACTGGAAATAATTTCCTTTGACTGGAAAGTAAAATTGCACTCTTTTCTTGAACTGACAGAGCATGACCAGCAAGGGTCAGCTTTGATTGATTCTGGTCTTTCCTTTTTCAATGCTTTTATTTGAATGCCATGAAGACATTTCCTTATCAGGTTCTTAGGTGAGAATCTATTTCTGTTTGTGCTGCCTCTTTTGTTTTCCTTGTTAGAATACATTTTGTTCTCCAAAAATAATATGAATATGAATGCATATGCAGGTTTTTAAAACTAAGGATGCTTGTTGAATTTATTGGTAGACAAAAATGGAACAAAAGATTCCTTCCCAATTGTTTCTCTACTTGCTGGCAATAATTTTGGAAGTTAAAAATCTGTGTTGTTTCCCATCCTAACAATTCCCATCTTACTCAATCATGCCACAGATGCGAAGTTTCAGTTTAATTTGGATTCTAGTCCTGCGCTTATGGAGGTAAATGAAGACCCTGGCTTCGTAAATCATTTTTGTTTTTCCAATTTTTGTTTTTAAATGTAGCTAGATCCAAAGTTTATGTCCATTTAGCTGACCTTTTCAATAGTAAGAGCTATTTTATAAGGCAGCAGAAGTGAAAGTTATCAGCAAGCCTGGGTAATGTAAAGTATTTATGAATGAATGTGCAAAAACCAATCTGGGGGTGTAAAAATGTGAGGTGGGCTCGGGCAGAACTGCTTGTGACTTGAGCCTTCTTTGCAGTAAAGCATAATTCATGCTGCTGTGAGCCCTTAAAACAGGAAATAATATACCCATTTGACTTAATCACAATTTATATTACATGTGCATATTTCTAAACAAATGTTGTAGATGGAGAGTTTGGTAGCAATAATATTTATGAATTACACTTTTAGTTAGCAAAGGGAATGTGTGACCTCTTACATTTTGGTTGACATTTGAATGTGGTGTTCAGTGTATTTGACAGGAGTGATGGATTCTCATTAGCTCGACGTATAAACAGGAAATGCTTCCTTGGTGAACAGTTATTAATGTAGGACATCGCTGAATTTGAATTTTTCAGTTGCTTATTCTGGTCCAGACTGTGCAACTTGTTTAATTTCTCTCTTAAAAAAAAAATAAAAGCCAGGCTTTAATTTTGTATGTAGCAAACCTGAACTACTTGTGAACAGTGAGCTCTGAAAAACAGAAAATTGTCCATGCGCCGATGATAGCCAGGCTGCTGAAGGCTCAGCCAGAGGGAGCAGCCCTGGCCGCAGACGGCCCCCACGTGGATCTGCAGTTGCTTGCCTTAATTTTTAAATAAGATAACCTACAGGAATTAAAACATGACATGGGGGCAGATTGGAGTAAGCTCATACTTAACCTTTACCCACAGCAGGATTAAAGCAATTCGTGCAAAACAGGATCAGAGCAAATGCACAATGTTGCTTGAGACAGTGGTTTTATTTTGTATTTTCAACACTAACTTGGTACTCTCTGGACAATACCAACAACCAGGAGCTGGGGTGTGGGAAAGTTGGGAGAAGTGTCTGACTTCCAGTGGGAGTAAGGAGAAACCAGGCCAGTGGGCCAGTCGTTCGTCTGCCATGGGCCTGGGCCTGTCCCCAGCCCCTTCTGAGTAATGCTTAGAATCTAATTAGAAGTCACTTAGAAACCCGGAAAGTGAAGCTGGCAGGCCCTTAATCTGAATTTCAGGTCTTCAGAGAGAGAAAGTAGCGTTTTTATTGTTGGAGGTCAAAGTTTAAATTTAGTTTATATCAGATTACCAAAATATGCTTTCGGTAAGGTTAGATTCTCATGCTCGGAGAGAGTCGGACTTTAATGAAAGCAAACAGGGCGAGAAATAATCCCATTACTGATGAACTCTTCACTTGAACCTCAAACATTTGGGAACCATAATAACACCATCTCGGCAGGAAGATAAAGGCTGGGCAGGCAGGAGCTGAGAAGGAACCTCCCGACCACCCTGATGAACAGGATCCCTTCCCACCCTGGCACGCCTGAGCCTGGCTTTATCTTAGAGCATTTAGATAAATTACTTACTTATTAATTAGTTTTTTTTTCTTGCCTCCCCAGCTAAACTTTAAGCACCACAAAAGTAGGGACTTTCGTCTGTGTTCTTCACTGCTATCTTCCCTCACATGTGGCTCACAGACTATCTCATAAGAAGCACTCACTAAATATTTGTTGAATGAATGAAGGGATCTCCGTTTATCTGAGCAGAAAGCAGAAATTTTAAAACCAAAGATTCTGAAATTAAAGAAAAGAGAGCCAGTCCCTCTGTGTTCTGGAGAAGCAGTGATTTCCTGTGGGTTCTGGGAGGGAAGCCACAAGTCCCAGATTGGGGGTTTCCAGCTCCAAGTCCACAAGCTAATTTGTCCTGCTTGAGGATTACTGCTGAGCAGACGCTCAATAGCCAGGTATTGAGCTTGGGAGAATTGATGAGGGGGTGGATTGGAAGGGAACTCACATCTGTCTTCCTGGTTCCCTCCTAGGACAGTGAAGTAGGAGGAGCAGGATGAGGTAGACCCCTCCAGTTGCAGACTGGAAATGGGCAGGGAACTGGGAGCATGATTCTTTTAGGAATTCATGTGAGCCACAGCAAGTAGGCCTGTCATCTTCCTCGATGGGAATGAACAGTGTGAGGGCTGAGAGATGAGACTGGCAGGAAGTGCTTGTCAGAGCTGGCTTTGCTGTTCCTGTGCAATCTAGGAGCATTAGCCCCACCAAGACATTCCTGGGCTTGAAACAAATCAACCCTTTTGACTAAGGATGTGCCTGTGGGAAAGCCATCCTCCTTCCATATTCTTCCTTTAGAAGTCACACATGAAACAGACCGCTTGCTTGTGCCGCCATTGAAAATAATTTGTAAACTATCCACTTTCCTCCTCCCATGGAAAATAGCGCACAGCCTCAGTTCAAATATTCTTTTAAGAATGTTGGTATGGGTCATTGCTTTCTTTTGGTCCCTTGAAACAAAACATTGTTTATCAGTCTTGTGACCCCCCAGATCCTACCTCTTACTTCCCAAACCCTGGTAGTAGTATCCCTGTGCCAGGGACCAAAAGGAAAAGCCAGAGGTTTCTGCTGCAAAGACCACATTTCTCAACAAACATTAATTCAACGTGTGTTCACTGAACACCCACTCTGGATGGCACTGGACACAGAAGCATAAAGACCAACTGGGAAGATTGCTGTCTTCCAACTGACTATGTCCTTTTGATGGGTGTGGGTTGACCTGGAGTTGAAGGTAGCTACGGAAACTGACCTTGGCTGAGCCCCGGCATTAATGCCTTGAATGAATGCCATCTTGTGATGCCAGAGGTGAGCCTCGCAGGCCTGTGCTTCCTTGGAGGAGCTTCCCGAACTCTCAGTCCACCTTAGGCTCGGCATTTCAGGACAGAGAGCAGTCTGGTTGTGAATCATTCCCTAGAGATCCAGTTCCTTGAAGAGACACCACAACAGTCCTTTGCAGAGTCAGTTTTCAGACTGATGTGCAAACACTCTTTTGACTTGTGCCACCTTCTGAGGAGTAGATTTGCCAGGCAGAGCTCAGGATGTATTATTGAACACTTACTGTGTGCCACACCCTTCCTTAGACCCTTACATCATTCAACTCCAGAGACCTTTTGCTGATCCTGGTGCTACCTCTTGCACTGCCCTGATTCTCCATTCATCCAAGTCCTCCCACTCTCAAAGCCTTAGAAGCCTCTACCCGAGCCTCAGATCTGAACACTCAGATCATGTCTGCCTCTGAATCCATATGGATTTTAAAAATTGTTCTTTAAGGGTATCATGTACTTTGCCTCCCCTACTTGTCTGTGAGCTCCTGGATATAGGGGCTATGACCTCTCCATGGTGGCCATTGATGAGCAGACGCTAAAGTACTTATTAAACATGTCGTGAGGGTCCACAGCCACTTCCCCATAACCAAGGAACTTTGTATTTTGGAGTAGTTAAAAGCTTTTTTACTGAAACATATTATAAAGATCATACATGTTTGTTATAAAAAGCCAAACAATATAAAGATGTATAAAGAGAAAATAAATAGTGTGTGTCTCCCTTCCAATCCCATCCCCCTGAGGTTCTGGAATTAACAGAAGAGGGTGATTTCATCTCTATCTTTCTTTATGCGCAGACAAACTTAAGTAAAAATGTACACACATATTTAGGTATTTTACCTTTTTCCTCTCCTATAAAATGGATCATACTAAACATTGCTTTACATTTTGATATTGCCTTTTAATTAACACCACATCGTGGTATGTATTACATTAGTCAGTAAACTTGCTGAAAAAAGAAAAGTCTCCCCTGTGAGTAAAGGTTATGGGCAAATTCAAACCGTCTGACACATATGAGTAACTTTTTAAATATATTAAGTGATGTAAAAGAATAAAGACAGAGATGGACTCATTAATAAAATGATAGATATTAAAGGATCCTGCATGATAATATCAGTAATTAAAAATGAAAAAATTCATTATGATCTTTTTCCATGTTAGTAAATGTAAATTATTATTTGTGCTTTCTTTTCTAACAGCTGTGTAATGTTTATTCAGTGATACAGACATAACATCATGTATTCAGCATTTTAACTGGTGGACATTCATTTTTCATTTTTTTGCCCTAACAAGCAATGCTGCAATAGGCATTCTTATAGGTATATATTCCTACAGGACGTATTCCTAAAAATGAGTCTGCAAATATTTAAAATTTTAATAGATGCTGCCAGACACCTTTTCTGAAAGTTGCATCTCATCATACCTTGGCAATGAATGAGACCTCTTTCTCCACACCTTTACCAACACTGGGGATTACTCATCTATTTTAATTTTGTCAATCTGATGGTTACAATTTGTTGTTTTGATTTATATTTCCCTATCAGTAAATGATATCTTGTCATCATTTGTTGGCAACTTACGCTTCCTCTTCTTCAAATTGCCTTTTCATATCTTTTGCCTATTTTTCTTTTTCTTACTAATTTGTAGGATTCCTTTATTACAACATATACTCCCTTTGCCACATATGTTACAAATATTTTCTCCTATCTATTGTTTTAATATTATCTATGACAAATCTGGCTTCCTAAAATTTTTAAACTAATTAAAACTTTAAACTATTAAGACATTTTCTTCATGACTTTTGGGTTTTATGATTTAAGAAGCCCTCCCTTCTCTGAGTTTACATGCATTTTCTCTTAAATTTATTCAAAAACTTTTTTATAGTTTTTCTTTTCCATTATGTAATTAATCCACCAGGAAATTATTTATGTATCTGGTGTGTGGAAGGGCCTTGCTTTGGTTAAAAGATGGTGTTAGACTGACTGTTCATAGGGGAGAAAAAACAAAACATCCTTTTCCCCACTGATTACACCTGTGTCATGAATGGAGTTATTCTACCCTTCTGATCTATTAGGCTTCTAGAGTGGGAACTTGCTTTCAGAACTTTGAGGTGGAGACAGCATTCACTGTCCTGACAGCACACAGGTAGCAGTATGAGCTCTCGTTCCCTGATGAGGTAAATCTCTCTTTGCTTGATATTTAGCTGTCAGTGATAAAGGACCTTTCAAAGTTCTCAAAGCAGCAAATATCCCTTCTTTTAGCTTGGGGAAAAAAACCCCTGAATTTTGAATCATGCCTTAAATCACCGACTTCTTCCATGCTGGTGACCACAGAGCCCTAGTGTGAGAGGTCCTGGTCACCAGCACCCTTGTCCTCAGAAGGCATGGGGGCGGTGTCCGTCTCACTGTATCGTCTCCCAGGCTGAGATTTTCTTTAGGCCAACTTTCAGCCTGGAGCAAATTTTTTATGGCTGTGAGCTAATCCCCTAGCAAACCCTGGTTTATATAGAAACGCTGACACAGTGCTAGCTCTGGTGATTCAACTGGGGCGGCTGGGCTATTTATGGCTCCCCGATGCCAATAGGGGATAATTCGTGTTTAATAGATTCAGTTTCTGTTGGGACAAGGATCCCACTTTTTCCCCCACTGGGGCAGGGTAACATCTTGCCCAAGAACTGAGTGAGGGGGCAGCTGCCTGTGGGGAGGGCCTGCCTTGGATGCAGCCTGGGCTGCAGTAAGTTACAACCCAGGTGGGCTTTTCATCCTGGGATTGCCAGAGTCTTAGAAACAAATAAATATTTTCATCTCCAATTTTGTCTCTGGGCAATAGGCCCAAAAAGCATCTTGAATCTCCTCAGTGAAACTTGGGAGAAAAGCTGAGGATGACTTAATTCCCTTTTCCTCTTCCCCTCTCTGCACTGATTTCTGTGTACTGAGGACCTGGGGCAGGGGTCCTAAGCAACCACTGTTTGTGGGCCTGACCCAGACAGGATTGGACTCCAGGCCTCTGGGAGGTGGACTGTGAGCATGGCTGAAACCCCCTAAGGTCTCCTCTTGCCTGTGCCCATGCAGTCAGCCTCCTGACCGGGGGCCGAAGGGGCCACAGATGGACCTGGGGCTAGCAGGGGTAGTCAGCCTTCAGTGTGGCCCTCATTTCTACCACCAGCCCTCCCTTAAGGAACAAGAGCCCCAGAAGAGCTAAGAAGCACCTTCTTTCCATTATTCTCCATTTTCTCCTTGGCCTGGAGGGAGGGAAGGAGTCAGACTTAAACAAAAAGTGACAAAATATTTATAACATACAATTTACCATGTTAACCATTTTTGAGCATAATATTCAGTGGCATGAAGCACAGTCACACTAAATATTCACACTGTCATGCAACCATCACCACCTTCCATCTCCAGAACCCTTTCACCTTCCTAAACTGAAACCTTGTACCCACTAGGCTATGACATTCCCATTTACTAGGGAATAGACTTTTGCCACTAAAGGATAAAGGGGTTTAGAGCCTGAGCTTGGATGGGTCTGGGGTAGGAGGTAGAGAGTTGGGAGTTGAGGCTGTGGATACTACAGGGCCCAGATCCTTCCTTCACTCGTTCTTTCCTGATGCCACCCAGCAAAGTGAGTTCTCTCTGCTGCCATGGGTCCTATGAAGATGACTCCCACTGGCTCCAAGAAGCAGCCATCTCTGTACAGGAGGGAGGCTTCTTCACCACATCGAGCCTTTCCCAGTTACATTTGGAGGATCAGATAGGCAGGGAAGTGTCACTATCCCCATTTGGTGGATGAAAGCCCTGAGGTCTATGAGGGTAAGCAACTTGCCCAGTTATCAAGTTGCAGAGCTGGGACTTGAACCATGGCTATTTGGCTCCAGAGTCTATGCTCTTAACCACTTCTATGTATTTATTGATAAGCTCTGGGGCTCCTCTGACCAACAGGGCCATCCCAGGAACACCAAGCATCACCCTTAACTTGGCAAGTTATCTAGATTGGCCCCAACTCATTCAGAGCCTTTGAAGTCAGTAATGTCAAAAGCGGGGCAGCTTTGTCTATTACTAGCTTTTATGGGGCCTGTCAGGGATGGAGGCACTTAGAGATGGCAGGCAGATAAAGGATGGGCTGGCCTGCCTTGATAAGGTGGCCTGAGATTGGGGGGTGGGGGGCGCTAAAGCCGCCAGGGCTGTGGTTTCTGCATGGGAGCAAGTGTGATTTCTGGCAGAGCCGGAGAAGCTGTGAAGACAGGCTGGCGGCCGTGGGATTTAGTGGTTTAGCTTTGTTGAAATCCCCAACTTCAAGGACTTTCCCTGGTGACTGAGTTTTGTCAGGCTAATTAAGAGCGAGCTCAGCCGAGCTCTGGGAAGAGAGAAGGGGGAGAAGGGTGGGTGAAGGATGCCCAGAGCGGCTGGGAGGAAGGCGCTGTTGTCACTCCTGGTGGATGAGAGCCCACTAGTGACCAACAAAACAGGTGGTGAGGAAGACAGGTGGTGCTTCTGCCTCACAGCTCTGCTTCCGGGCTCCCCCTGCTCAGAGGTCCTGCCAGGCCTGGGAATTCACCTGGGATGGGGGTAGAGAGGCGCCCTGAGCAGCCCTTAGACTCAGGGTTCATTAGTCATCTTGTCTCCCTGGGCAGGCTTGGCTACAGACTGGAACTCTTCTTATGAGGATCGTGGGCTTGGAATGAGGAGAGGAGGCTGGGCCTGGATGAGAGCTGCAGGGAAGCACAGGGCTGCTCCCTGGAGAAATGGTCCTTCGAGTTCTCAGGGGGCTGTCTCCATAATGCAAGTCTCCATGGTGATACATGCCCAGGGCCTGATTACAGCATAGGTTTGGGAAAAATAAGGGGCCTGTTGACTAGTTTAATATCCCCCAAACCCATGTGATGTGAGGTGGATACTCTTATTACTGCTATTTTACAGCAGAGGAACCCTAGGCTCAGAGAGGTTACATAACCTGTTCAGTGCCACACAGATAAAAAGCATATTTGAACCTATGTTGACTCCAGGGGCCAGGCTCTTAAGCACAGGTCATAGAACCCACAGGGATGCCTGCCTGAAGGATTTGGACCCGAGAGGGGACCCAGTTCACCATGGCCTGAAGCAGTTTCCTCAGGATAAGGGGCTATCTGGGAACAAGTTGGCTGCCCCAGCCAGACATGTGAGAGCAAGGGGTAAACCCAGAGGCACCTTCTGAGCTCATCTAGGGGTCAGCACTCCTCCAGTTCTTGAGAGCCTCACTGCCAGGTGCGTGGTGGAGGGGACAGATGGCAAGAAGTCTTACTAGGCAAGCCCTCGAGGGAATTTGCTCATACCCCAAGAAGCTACATAACAAGACCAGGTCATTCCTGTCAAGGCTAACAGAACAGGAGGCAAGGCGTGCCCAACTAAGGGATTCCAAGGGCCAGGTGAGGGAGAGGGAGTTTCTGGGAGCTGGGACCCTTGCCTGGGGAGGAGGCAGGGAGCTGGGTTTTAGTGGATGAGCAGATTTGGAAGCTATGCCCTGAGGAGAGGAGAGCATTGCTGCTGGGCAGGGGAGTCCAGTGTCTGTTGGGGTTAAGGTCCTGGCTCTGCTGTATGTGACCTTGAGCAGCTTGCTTAACCTCTCTGTGCCTTTCTTCATCTATGGGGACACTAAGAGTATAAGCAGCATGTGGTGGTTTTGAAGGGCAGATGAATTAATGCAGGTTGAAAGCTAAGTCTGTATTCAGTGAACTGTGAGTTAACTGCAAGCCAGCTTTGGATGCCATTATTTTCTCAGTGGAGGAACCCAAATGGCCGCCATCTTGGGGTGAGGGTGGAGAAAGGGAGCCAGAAAATTGACTTGTGGGTGTGAAGTCCACCCTGACTTGTTTCCCTGGACCTGCAACTCTTTTCTGTGGGTGTTTCCCAGGGCGACGTGTCGAGTGTTGTCAAAGAGAACATTTCCAGGGGTTGGTGGGGTTATTCCACCTGGACTGAAAGGAGAAGCTTGTGGGGCATTTTCCAAAATGTCAGAGGGTTTACTGCATTTGATACACATTCTTTAACTTGTCTTTGTTCTTTTGGCGCAAGGCGCTGAGCTAGGCTCTGGAAGAACAAGTTGGTCATGGTCCTGGCCCTCAAGGAGCTCTTGGTCAGGTGAGAAGACTTTCATTCTCTCATTCATGCTTTCACTCAGCCACCATTTGCTGAGCACCTGATTTGTGCTGAGGACCTTACTGGACACTGAGAACATGGCAGAGGACAGGACAGTTGGCTCCTGTCCCTAGGGTCCACATGCTAGACTGGTGGTTTGCATTTCCAGGGTGATATCAAGCCACCTCTGGTTTGAGTGACTAGCTTGACTCTCAGTCCCTCCTCTGTGCCAGGTACTGGGAATCAGTTGGTGGGCAGTGGGCAGAGTGGTTATTAGCTGGGTCTCTGGAATCAGACAAACTGATTTTACATCTTATTTCTGCTGTTTAGTGGCTGTGGGACCTTTGGCAAGTTACTTGATATCTCTAGACCTGTTCTTTGTCTGTAAGTTGAGACATAATGATACCTTCCTCATGAGGTTGTGGTTAGGACTAAATGAGATGATGTATAAAAAGCACATAGAACATAGCTTGGCATGTGCATAGTGCTTGTTAACTGTGTACCTGTTAGTACCACTTAGCTGTCAGTGCTCTCATTCTTGCTTGTAGGTGCTTGCGTGAGACTCTGGGAGGACTGTCCCCCCTGTTTATTATGGGATTTAATATTCAAGTAACCACTAGAAAAGTCAGGCACATAATTCTGGTTCAAAGTTGACTAGTTTCCTCAATTTATAAGTAACCTTGAAAAATCATTTAAAAAAAAAGTCAAACAACCCAGTGAAAAGTTGAGTAAAGACTTGAGCATCGAGGCAAAAAATCAACAAGGAGATCCCGAACCTAAATTTGACGCTCAACCAAATGGACTTAATAGATACCTACAGATTATTCCACCAAACAACCACAGAATATACATTCTACTCATCACCACATGGAATGTACTCCAAGATCGATCACATCCTTGGCCATAAATCAAGCATAAACAAATTCCATAAGGTTGAAATATTGCCATGCACCTTCTCAGATCATAGTGGAATAAAAATAAATATTAACACCAACAAAATTTCCCCAAAGCCCACAAAGACATGGACACTAAACAGCATGATGCTGAACAACTACTGGGTCAACACTGAAATCAAAGCAGAAATTAGAAGATTCCTGGAAACAAATGAAAATGAAGAAACATCTTACCAAAACCTCTGGGATGCCATGAAATCAGTTCTAGAGAAATTTATATCTCTATGAGCACACATCAAGAAAACGGAAAGATCACAAGTGAAGAACCTAACAAATCACCTAAAGGAGCCGGAAAGAGAAGACCACCAAAACCCCAACTTTAGCAGAAGAATCCAAATCACCAAAATAAGAGCCCAAATATGGGACATAGAAGACAAAAATATCGTAGAAAACATCAACAAAACAAAAAGCTTGTTCTTTGAAAGAATTAACAAGATTGATGGACCCCTAGCTAGAATGACCAAGAAAAAGAGAAAAAGCCCAAATAAACACAATCAGAAATACAAAAGATCAAATCACAAGTGACCCTGAAGAAATACAAAAGACTATCAGTGATTACTATGTACGCCTATATGGAAACAAACTTGATAACCTAAATGAAATAGCAGACTTTCTGACATCACACAATCTCCCCAGGCTGAAACAAGAAGACACTGAGACACTAAATACACCAATAACAACCCAAGAAATTGACTCTGTGATACGCAAACTACTACTACAAAAAAAAAAAAAAAGCCCTGGACCAGAATTCTACAAAACGTACAAGGAGGAGCTGATACCAATCCTATTGAAAGCATTTCAGGCAATTGAGAAAGATGGAATTCTCCCCAAATTATTTTATGAAGCTAACATCACACTGATACCCAAACTGGGCAACGATCCAACAAATAAAGAGAGAACTATAAGCCAATATCCCTTATGAACATAGATGCAAAAATTCTCAACAAGATTCTAGCAAATTGGATCCAAAAACACATCTCAAAAATCATCCATCATGACCGAGAAGGTTTCACCCCTGGGATGCAGGACTAGTTCAACATCCACAAGACCATAAATGTAATTAAATACATTAACAGATGTAAAAACAAGAACCACATGATTATATCATTAGATGCAGAAAAAGCTTTTGATAAAATCCAGCATCCCTTCTTGATAAAAACCCTCAAACACATAGGTATAGAAGGAACATACCTCAAAATAGTAAGTGCCATTTATGATAAACCCACAGCTAACATATTGCTAAATGGACAGAAACTGGAAACAATTCCCCTGGAAACTGGAACAAGACAAGGCTGCCCACTTTCACCCCTCTTGTTCAACATTGTGTTGGAAGTCCTAGCTAGGGCAATTAGACAAGAGAAGGAAATCAGGGGTATCCAAATAGGAAAAGAGGAAATCAAGTTATTCCTCTTTGCTGATGATATGATCCTATACCTTGAAAAGCCAAGAGAATCTGTCAAAAACCTGCTTGCACTGATAAAGGACTTTGGCAAAGTCTCAGGGTACAAAATAAATGTGCAAAAGACAGTTGCATTCCTATACACCAACAACAAGCAGGCAGAGACCCAAATAAAAAGCACAATTCCATTCACAACAGACACACAACAAAAAAATTGAAACACCTCAGCATCTTCCTAACCAGAGAAGTGAAAGACCTTTACAATGAGAACTTCAAAACACTGCTTAAAGAAATCCAAAAAGACACAAACAAATGGAAAAATACTCTATGCTTATGGATAGGAAGAATCAACATTGTTAAAATGTCCATCCTACCAAAGGCAAACTACAGATTCAACGCAATACCCACTAAACTGCCAACCCCCATCATTCTTCTCAGATCTGGAAATGACAATACAGAAATCCATATGGAAACATTAAAGGCCACTAATGGCCAAAACAATCCTTAGCAAAAGAAACAAAGCAGGAGGTATCACACTTCCAGACTTCATACTTTACTATAAGTCTACAGTAATCAAACAGCCTGGTATTGGTACAAGAATAGGCGTATAGATCAATGGAACAGGATACAGATTCCAGAAGCAAAGCCACAATTTTTCAACCAACTCATCTTTGACAAAGCCTCCAACAACAACCACTGGGGAGAGGAGAACCTGTTCTGTAAATGGTGCTGGGAAAACTGACTGATCACATGCAGAAGATTGAAACAGTACCCCTACCTGTCACCATACACAAAAATTAACTCTAAATGGATCAAAGACCTAAATGTAAAACCTAAACTATAAGAATCAAGAAAGCACAGAAGACACCCTTATAGAAATTTGAACTGGCAACCAATTCCTGATCAGAACCTTAAGTGCCCATACCATAAGAAATAAGATAGATAAGTGGGACCTCATCAAACTGATGAGCTTCTGCAAAGCAAAAGAAACCATCAAAAGAGTAGGGAGACAGCCCACAGAATGGGAAAAAGTATTTGCCAACTGTATATCTGACAAGGCCTAACATCTAGGATCTACAAGGAACTCAAATGCGCCGAAAGGAAAAAAAACAAACAGCCCCATTAAAAAGTGGGCAAAAGACATTAGTAGACATTTCTCAAGATATATGGGCAGCCTACAGACACATGAAAAAGTGCTCAGCCTCACTCATCATCAGAGAAATGCAAATCAAAATCACATTGAGATACCACCTAACCCCAGTAAGAATGGCCATCAATAATAAAACAAACACCAACAGATGCTGTCAAGGATGCAGAGTAAAAGGAACGCTTCTATACTGCTGGTGGGAATGCAAACTAGTGCAACCTCTTTGGAAGACAGTGTGGCAATTTCTGAAAGAATTAGAAATTGACCTTCCGTATGGCCCAGCAATTCCCCTACTGGGGATATACCCAGAGGAACTCAAATCATTCTACAAAAAAGATACCTGCACACGTATGTTTGTTGCAGCTCTATTCACAATAGCAAAAACATGGAACCAACCGTGTTGCCCTTCAAAGCTGGACTGGATTAAAAAAATGTGGTACATATACACAATAGAATATTTTGTAGCCATAAAGAAGGACAAGCATATGGACTTTGCAGCAACTCGAATGGATTTAGAGTCGATCATACTAAGTTATATATAATGGAAAAAAAGAAAAGAGTAACATATTTTATAACTAATAACCTTCTAAAGCATAAAGCACCAGACCCTGATGGTTTCACTGATGAATTCCTCCAAATATTTAAGAAAGAAATCATACTAGTTCTGTGCCCAGAAAATAGAAGCAGAGGAAACTCTTAACTCATCTTTAA